>JAJOZX010005427.1:322500-325000 GCA_023014485.1 Bathynomus jamesi
CTTTCACAATTAAAAAAGATAGTGAGCTCCATATTACTAAGCAGACAAGCTAACACCTTAGTCATTATGGACAAAGTGGATTACATTGGAAAGATGAATGAGCTGCTTCAGGACCCCGCCACATACGTGAAACTTAGGAAGAACCCACAGGATGATGTCATCAAATCATTCAATAGTGGCTTGAAACGCATTCTCAAAGATCATAAGGATTTAATTCCCCTTTTTTTGTCCACTTCACCTGCTCTGCCTTATCTTTATGGTCTTATTAAAACCCCAAACCTGGTAACCCTATGCGCCCTATTATTAGCTCGGTGGGCTCTATTACCTATAAACTCTCCAAATGGCTTGTTAATGTTTTGTCCCCCATTCTTGAACTGTCTCTGATTCACACGTAAAAAATTCCATGGATCTCACTGAAAAATTGAATAATGTTCGCATTAATACCAACGATAGATTGATCAGTTTCGACGTTTGTTCATTGTTCACAAAAGTGCCGATTGATGATATGCTTGACTTTCTCGCCAGAGAATTACATAATTGATTTACCATTACCTGCACACACTGTTTTGGAGCTTATTAAGCTTTGTATCAAGGATTGTAAATTCACTTTCAATGGCGAGCATTATCAACAAGTTTTTGGGATGGCCATGGCAACCCTTTGTCGCCCCTTCTCTCCAATATTTATATGGAGTTTTTTGAAATTACTTACATTCCGAGAATCCTGGGGGTTGGCATCCCTTGGTTGCGGTACGTCGACGATATTTTGTGTATCTGGCCCATGAATCGTGACCTGGATGACTTCCTCCTTCAGTTAAATGACCAAGTCCCCTCCATTAAATTTACTTTAGAAGTGGAACAAGACAACTCAATCCCGTTTTTGGATGTGCGTGTTCATAGAGATAGCCCGGGTTTTAAGTTTAGTATCTATCGGAAAAAAACAAACAATTTGTCCTACGTACACTTTTACTCTGGACATGACACCCCTATTAAAAAGGCCATATTTTCCTCAATGTTTCTCCGCGCTCTTAGGATCGCCAGTCCGGAATACATCGATGCCGAATTGGAAATATCAACGGTATTGGAAGTGAGTTGTGTTACCCATCTGCGTTCATGGAATCTTGTCTTAATAAGGCTAAACGAACCTTCTATCGTGTGAATAATAACACTCGCACCTTGTCAAAGAATATTTTAGTACTTCCATTTTTCCCGGGCTTCTTAGGCATTGCTAATGTACTTAAACTTTTGGATATCAGTGTAGTTTTTTCATATAACAATATTGTGAAAAACATCATAGTAAAAAATAGCCCTACCAATAATTTAGGCATTATCTATAAATTGGGTGTAAGCAATGTGATTCCTTTTACATAGGTCAGACGGGAAAGGATTTGCAAACGCGTGTAAAACAGCATCAATATTCCGTTAGAACGGGACAGTTGTCCAGTGCCCTTTTTGTCCATTTGTCAGAGTTATCCCATTGTATTGATTGGAATAATGTTTCAGTTTTGTTTCACTCTAGCAACATTGTTAATAGAAATATTCTTGAGTCGGCTATAATTCAACTTACAATAACCTTAACATGAGTAAAGGTCTGTTTCAACTTGATCCCGTTGCTCTGAATTCCTTCAGAATGGATTTAAACAAAAAGGGCAGGTTGTTAAATCTTTGGTAAAAAATTTGTTTTTGTCTGTTGTTTCCCTTACAATTTTATTTTTCAATTTTTTGCTGTATGCGTGTATGTGTATGTATGTATGTGTATGTGAGTATGTGTGTGGTCATTGCAGTTAAATGTGTTTGTATGTATATGTGTGTATATGTATGTATGTATGGGTGTATATGTATGTATGTATGTATGTATGCAGTTATATATATATATATATATATATATATATATATATATATATATATATATATATATGTATGTATATGTGTATGTACCTTACCTTACCTTACAACCTCACAAAGGTTTCTGCGGGATGATTTCTCATTTCGTGAAGGTCAAGCTTGTATATATATATATATATATATATGTGTGTGTGTGTGTGTGTGTGTTTGTATATATGTGTGATATGTATATATATATTTGGTTATGCGGTTATACATGTGTACGTGTATTATTTGTAATTTTTTTCAATTTATATTTATTTTTATTTCTTTATTCTTTTGCGACCTACCGTTTTTCTCAGACAATAATTATAAAAACAAATTTGGTAATTTTTTTCCCTTATGCATATATATATATATATATATTCTGTATATATTGCGTTTATATTTCGTATATATACCGTATATATGTTGTATATATATTTTATTGTTCTTTATATATCATCTAGGCATCATTTTGTTTTCCAATTATATTTACTTGTACTTTTTTATTCGTTTGTGACTATAATATGCATATGTGGTAATTTTTCCCTTATAAATTGGTGTGCCTCTCTTAAAATTTATCTTTCAATTTATTATTATTATTTTTTATTTTTTTATATCATTTGGCAGCATCTAT
>JAJOZX010005427.1:330000-331796 GCA_023014485.1 Bathynomus jamesi
AGCTACAAAAGCACAAATGAACAACTAGCAAATGCTGCTTTAGAAAAATTCAAGAATCATTTGTGGTATCTCTCAGAAGAGTTGATCGCATTGGCTTTCTTTGATGATAAAATCAGCTTTGACACCAAAAGAAAAATGAAGGAGGCTCTTACAAAATCTTCGGAGCCAGATCCTCCAAAGAAGACACAAATAGACATCAAAACTATTGACAATAAGCAGCTTGAAGATTTTGTAACTGCTAACACAAAGTCCTTCTTCAGTATACTCGGATTGTCTTCAACGTTCTTGAGCAAACCAGTAGAAGATTGGCTTCTCGATGAGAGTTATTGGGTTGCAAAGAACGTAGTGAATCACATGAAAGTTGTTAATGATATTGCTGAAAGAGGAGTGAAATTGATTGAAGATTATAACAAATTAATTACCAATGATGAACAACAGAAGCAATATCTACTGCAAGTTGTATCAAATTATCGGAAGAAGCTTCCGGACAAAACTAAGAAAACTCTCGTATCTTTGACGCAACAGTAAAATTTACGAGTATATCCATTCTATGTATCTATTGTAAATATCTATTGTATTGTATCTGTTTTATGAACAAATGGAAAAGAGGAAGGTGGTATGATAGGCCTCGTGGGGAACTTCCACTCAAAAAAAAAGTAACGTGACGCTTGCTGTACCTCCTGGGTGTCATGGAAATCAGCAAATTTTCAAATGGCGGGCGCGACCTCCAAATATTCGAATTTTGACCCGAAATTTCCCCAGGATCATTTTTCCACCAAATTAAACCAAATGAGAGGGTATCTCAAAAATTTGAAACAAAAAAATTTTACTCCCCCACTTTTCCATCACCCTAATATATATATATAAATATAAATATGCCGATTGATGATATGCTTGACTTTCTCTCCCAAGAATTACATAAGTATGACCTGCCACTACCTTCACACATTGTTTTGGAACTTATTAAGCTTTGCATCAAAGACTGTAAATTCACTTTCAATAACGAGTATTATCAACAAGTGTTTGGGATGGCCATGGGCAACCCCTTATCGCCCCTCCTCTCCAATATTTATATGGAGTTTTTCGAAATTACTTACATTCCGAGAATCCTGGTGGTTGGCATCCCTTGGTTGCGGTACGTCGACGATATTTTGTGTATCTGGCCCATGAATCGTGACCTGGATAACTCCTCCTTCAGTTTAAATGATCAAGTCCCCTCCATTAAGTTTACTTAGAAGTGGAACAAGACAATTCAATCCCATTTTTGGATGTGCGTGTACATAGGGAAAGCCCAGGTTTTAAGTTTAGTATCTATCGGAAAACAGCAAACAATTTGTCCTACGTACACTTTTACTCGGAACATGACACCCCCACTAAGAAGGCCATTTTTTCATCAATGTTTCTCCGCGCCCTTAGGATCGCCAGTTCCGGAATACATCGATGCCGAATTGAAAAAATCAACGGTATTGGAAGTGATCTGTGTTATCCATCTGCGTTTATGGAATCTTGTCTCACAAGGCAAAACGAACTTTCTATCGTGTTAATAATAACACTCGTACTGTGTCAAAAAATATTTTAGTACTTCCATTTTTCCCTGGCTTTTTAGGCATTGCTAATGTACTTAAACTTTTGGATATTAATGTAGTATTTTCATATAACAATATTGTGAAAAATATAGTAAAAAATAGCCCTACCAATAATTCAGGCATCATCTATAAATTGGGTGTAAACAATGTGATTCCTTTTACATAGGTCAGACGGGAAGGATTTGCACACACGTATAAAACAGCATCATA
>JAJOZX010005428.1:0-190000 GCA_023014485.1 Bathynomus jamesi
GATAGCCCACTTTCATCATTGAGAATTCTCTTTGATGAACCAATGATGAGAAACATCCAAAAGTGTACAAATGCTGAAGGCCAATGAGCTACAGGTGATCCCAACTGGTCTGTGACATTAGATGAATTGGATAAGTTCATTGGTCTTGTCATTGCTCATGGTGTCATTGGTGAACAACTTACCCATCAAAAGTATGTGGAATGGCTCCTGGGGATGTCCTATATTCAACAAAACTATGTCACGCAATCATTTCTTGGAAATCATGAAATACCTTTGTTTTGATCTGAAAACTGAGAGGCAGCAAAATCTAGCACAAGATAAGTTTTGTTTGGCATCACAGCTATGGTACCCTTTCATTGACAACTGCCAAAAGGCATTTATTCCCCATCAATATGTCATGGTAGATGAGCAGTTGTTGCCTTGCAAAGCACGCTGCAAATTTATCCAATACATGGCGAACAAGACAGACAAGTTTGGCTTGAAGTTTTGGATGGCAGTAGATGTGGAGAATAAGTATTTGTTCAATGGCTTCCCTTACCTTGGAAAGGATCTACAGATCTACAGAAGCTAGGCTAACAAAGACCCTAAGATCCACTCTGAGGTTAGCCCGAGAGGAAGAAAGAGTAGGGGGTTAAGAGAAGAATAAGGGGTTAAGTAAGTAGCAACACCTATCACTCGTGGGTTAACATTCATTCAGAAAAAGAGAAAAAAGACTCACCATCATCATCCGCCAGCCACTGCCGACAAGTCGGAAAAATAGTCAGAGAGAATAGGAAAAGGGTGAAAGATGAAAAGAAGTAAAATAAGAATGCTTACAAACCATGCAGACACAGTCTTAACTCACTGTCATACTATGCAAACTACAGACATGCAAGTAAAGAGAGTTACAGACATGCAAGTAAGGAGGATAAGAAAAGAAAAAAGTAGGTAAAGTTAAACAAAAAGTGGGTTAGTTTACGTAACGAGCTACATCTACGTTCATGTTAGTCTACTTTTTTTTTTTTATTAATTTTTTGCTGGCATATCACACGTTGGCATGTCACAAGCTAGCATTATCGTCAACCGACTCATCCTCAACCACCAGAGCTCCTGTTGCTAATTGTTTTTTTTTAATTTTAAACAACACTAATATTTTTAAAATGCCTATCTAGACGGTTCTTAAACATATTAACCCTGGTAGAGTTCACGACTGACACGGGAAGATTATTCCATTTATCAATTACTTTAAACATAAAGAAGTTTCTAGCGATATTAGTAATGAAACATCTGCCACGCAACTTAAATCCATTATTACGAGTATTGCTATTGTCGAAAGTGAAGTTTGTCAATTTACGTTATTGATGTTATTAACGATTTTGAAAACTTTAATAAGCTCCCCCCTTAATCTCCTAGTTTCGAGTGAATGCAAGTCTAACTCTTTTATCCTATCTTCATAAGGCTTGTTGCACAATGATGGAATTAGTTTTGTGGCACGACGTTGAACCCTTTCTAACCTATCAATATCCTCACGCAAGTACGGGCACCAAAACTGAATGGCATATTCCAAATGAGGCCTGACTAGGGACTTGTAAAGGGGCAATATAATATCCTTCGATTTAAATTCGAAATTACGCGCTATGAAGCCTAACATCCTATTAGCTTTTGCGCAAGACTCCAGGCACTGGTTCCTAACCTTTAAATCCTTAGATACGCGTATGCCTAAATCTACTTCTTCGTCAATGCTCGCTAACTCCCCATCATATCCATCGTATACGTGTAGGGGAAAGTGGGGCACAGTGGGACAAAAAACTTTGTGACGTCATAACTCGTCTATTTGAAAACTTATTACAAAATTTAAAAATGGAAAAATAACTATCATCATAAAGGATTGATATGCATATGCAAAAGTAAAGAGAAGCTTCTTCCAAAAAGCTGTTTTTCGCCAATAAACTATGAAGGTGATTTTGTCCCACTGTGCCCCAGGTGGGGCACAGTGGGACATGATTAGTTTATATCAATGAAACCAAAATTGAAATCAAATTTAAGATACGCATTCTGTCTCTTTGTTGATCCCATGTTTTAGGCTTGGGGAGGATGGTTTTAATATCACTGAGCTTGATAGAAGCCATATCCTGGACTTGTGGAAAGAAGAATTCCATCGACTTCCGCTTTTCCTAAGATACGAAACTTCATAGTCCCCTTCATCATCTTTGTCCTTAGTTACAAGGCCCACATAATATTTCTTGGATGGAGTAGCAAACTCAGCCAGAATGTAATCATTGACTTGGGGCTCTCCTTCCAATGTTGGTAACTCCTGGTCTTCATCATTTGTCTCATCATCAAAACCATCAGATGAATGATCTGACAAAACTAATTCTTCACCAGATGATGAGTCCTCCTCAAAAACTAGTTTCCTGGATTTTGGCTTGATATTGGTATCTTTTGTGCCTTGGTTTTGTGTAGAGCATCAAGCTTTACACTGAGCGAGTGCTTCTTTCACTGGAGTGTCAGTTGCAATCATACTACATCCTCTCTTTCGGCCTTTTCCTGACTCTTTTCTGGCTGCAGCCTTAGGATAGCCTCTAATTTAAAATAAAAATAAAATATACATATAATATATATATATAATATACATATAATATATATATATAATATACATATAATTATATATTCACATCATTATGGGGCACAGTGGGACAGCGTCCCACTGTGCCCCATTTTAAGTGTCCCACAGTGCCCCGTGTGATACTTTTTTAAATTGAGTCAGCTATATCAAAAACTTTGAAAGCAAATACTAAGAACAACAGCTCACTATGTAGACATATAGTTGTTATACTTATGCAATTAATATTAAAGAGTTATGTCAACCCAAATAAATCATAGAGACTTCCATACTTACAGCAAAATATTTACTTTCTTCTGTTCAAAGAGCAATGGCCTTGACCACAGAGAATCAGGAACAGCTAACCCTCCCAATGCAACGCTAGTGGAGGCACTAATCAAAAACTGTTACGTAGCCAAAAGCACTGCTGTCAGAGTTGCCAAATACTTCTGAAATCCCATTTGTCCCACAGTGCCCCGTGTCCCACTGTACCCCACCTTCCCCTAATTACACTGGTCAACAAAGATTTTTCATCAGAGTCAAATTTGTAGTGGCTGGATAGCATTTTTCACGCTGATTCCAAAACTGCATTCAGATTTTTTCTAGCACGTATAGTTTTCAAGATGAAGGCATATATATAACCACAGATTTAACCATTTTAAATAGGCAAAATACTAATATTTCAACATTTGATTGTGTTTATTTTATTGTGTTTTTTTAGTTTATTCATCTTATTTATTTCAATTATCTTAATTATGCATCTTATATATTTCAGGTGTGAGCTTTTACGTCTAGCAGCATTGTGATTCAGGCAACAACGCCGTGCTTTGTGTGTCAAAAGATCAGTCCAGTCCAAGAACTTGTTGTGTCAAGTTGGTGTATATTTTTTTTTAATTTATAGTTTGCTCAGGTCAGTCAACATGCCTCGACAATGTAAGAATGACCCCGACAAGTTCTGTTTCGTATGCGGCCAGTTCACAATTAAAACACAGCGACGAAGTATTACAACCAACATTAAGAAAATATACAAGCTATACTTTGGTTGCCATCTAGGTGACCAAGATAAACCATGGGCACCACATCAAATCTGTTCTGGCTGTTCAAATGGATTACGTGATTGGCTTAACAAAAAGAAAGCTTCAATGCCATTTGCCATACCCAAATTACCCATGATATGGAGGGAGCTGAGAGATCATCATGAAGACTGTTATGTTTGTAGTGTGAACTTAATGGGGTTTTCTGCCAAGAACAAACACCAGATTGTATATCCAAACTTGGATTCAGCACGTAACCAGTAAAACATGATGAAACATTGCCCATTCCAATCCCCCAAGTGATAGGCTAGATTCTATCATAGATGACATGGAAAGTGATGAAGGTGCAACTGGCATTTCCGGACCATCTACAGAACCAGAGTACACTTTTGAAGGTAGACATTTAGAGCCTAAAAAGTTAACCCAAGGACAGTTGAATGATCTTGTTAGAGAATTATCGCTGTCTAAAGAGAAATCAGAGCTTCTCGCCTCAAGACTAAAGGAGAACAATTTACTTGAGAACAATGTTCGTATTAGTTACTACCGAAAGTGGAATTTTGAATTAACAGCATTCTTTTCAGTAGACGGTCCTCTCTGTTATTGCCATGACATCAATGGACTATTTACAGCCATATCTCAGACATATGTGGCATCTGAGTGGTGCCTCTTTATTGATTCGTCGCAGAGAAGCCTGAAAGCAGTTCTTCTGCATAATGGTAATATAATGCCATCCATCCCCATTGCCCATTCCATCCATCTAAAAGAGACATATGACAATATGGATATACTACTGAAGGCAATCAAATACGACAGTCATCAATGGAATGTTTGTGGATCTAAAAGTTATAGGAATACTTATGGGTATGCAGTCAGGATTCACAAAATTTTGTTGTTTCCTTTGCCTGTGGGACAGTCGCGCCACTATAGAACATTACACCAAAAGTGACTGGCCACTTAGGTATACATATGTCCCAGGGATAAGCAATGTCCAGTCTGTCCCTTTAGTGGATCCCCAAAAGATCTATCTGCCACCTCTTCACATTAAACTTGGTTTAATGAAGAATTTTGTTAAAGCAATGGGTAAAGTCAATTCTGAAGGGTTCCAATACCTTTCAAGGAAATTTCCGAAGGTTACTTCAGCAAAATTGAAGGAAGGAATTTTTGTTGGGCCACAAATAAGGTAGGTTTTGAATGACACTGAATTTGAAACACTGAATTTGAAAAAGTCCTAAGTCCGCTGGAATTGAAGGCTTGGCTGGTGTTCAAATGGATATGTGAAAACTTTCTTGGAAGCAACAAGTCACCTGCGTATAAGGATGGAGTCAAGAACCTCCTTGATGCCTTCAAAGAAATGGAGTGTCGAATGTCGTTAAAAATTCACTTCCTGCATTCCCACTTAGATTTCTTTCCTGAAAACCTTGGTGCAGTGAGTGACAAGCAAGGAGAGCGCTTCCATCAAGATATTCAGATGATGGAGAAGCGCTACCAAGGGATATTGGAATGAAAGCATGATGGCGGACCATTGTTGGATGCTGTATCGTGACAATCCAGGCCAAATTTACAAAAGGAAATCACACTCACAGCGCTTTTAATAAAAGAATGTATATATTCTTTATTTATAAGTACATTGAATAAAGTATATGATGTATTTGTTATTTAGTATTCCTAAGTGTGATCTATACATCCATAAATTTTCTTATAGCAATATCAAAAACTTAAAAATATCAAAACCAGTGTATCTATATAACTATACGTGCTAGAAAAGAAATAAAACCAGATTCGGAATCAGCGCGAAACATGCATTAAGAGAAGTATGATCATGTTTATGATGAGAAAAAAAGGTTCCAATTTGTTGGCCAGTGTTATTGTTGCGAGAACCTATATGCAAAACTTTACATTTGTCTACATTAAATTGCATTTGCCACTTCTGTCCACTCCATAATCCTATTTACATCATCTTGGAGCCTATTACTATCGTCCTCGTTAACAACCTTACCGCCTATTTTAGTATCATCCTCAAACTTTGACACGTTACTAGTCAATCCTACATCTATGTCGTTAATGTAAATTACAAATAGCAATGGGCCTAACACTGAACCCTGTGGGACACCGCTACCTACATCTAACCACCCCGATTACTACCATTAACTACGACCCTCTGTCTCCTAGCACGAAGCCATTCTTCTAACCAGTTAGCTACCTGACCGCGTATACCGTGCGCTTTGACCTTCGCAATTAGTCTCCAATGCGGAACTGTATCGAACGCCTTTTTAACAACCTTACCGCCTATTTTAGTATCATCCGCAAACTTTGACACGTTACTAGTCAATCCTACATCTATGTCGTTAATGTAAATTATGAATAGCAATGGGCCTAACACTGAACCCTGTGGGACACCGCTACCTACATCTAACCACCCCGATTACTACCATTAACTACGACCCTCTGTCTCCTAGCACAAAGCCATTCTTCTAACCAGTTAGCTACCTGACCACGTACACCGTGCGCTTTGACCTTCGCAATTAGTCTCCTATGCGGAACTGTATCGAACGCCTTTTTAAAATCAAAATAAATAACGTCAGCCGCTCTATGTCTATCGTATTCGCGCACTATTTCGTTATAAAATTCTAACAAATTAGTTAAATAAGATCTATGGCGTCGAAACCCATGAGGACTACTATTAATCAAATCTCAACTTTCTAAGTGATCAATGATACGATCCCTAACTACGGATTCCAAAAGTTTACCGACAATTGACGTTAAGCTAATGGGCCTATAATTGCTAGCTACTGCGCAGTCGCCTTTTTTAAAAATAGGCGTGACATTAGCTAATTTGAAGTCTTCAGGAATAATCCCCGTTTCGAGTGACTGATTAAAAATCTTCATTAAGGGGCCTACGATAATGTCTTTCAAATCTTTCAAATGTCTGGGATAAAAAGCGTCAGGGCCTGAAGCCTTGCTAACTTTTAGCCTATCGATATAATGCGCAATCTCAGCCTCGTAAACAATTATTTCATCCAAAATAGTCTCGCTGCTAAATGGAACGATATCGTCCACGTAGGGGACATTATTTACGTCTTCTACAGTAAAAACTGTCGCAAAAAAGTTATTGAAAATCCCTGCCATCGCCTGAGTGTCAGAAGCCAAAGCGCCATTAACATCCACTAGAAGGCTGATGTTATCTTTTATCGGCTTACGATTATTAACGTATTCAAAAAACGTTTTTGGATTATGTTTACTATCCACAGCTATAAGTATCTCTAAATTACGCTTGGCATTCCTAACTGATCTTTTAACCTGATGTCTAAGCTCGATATATCTATTAAAGTTAGCTGCCATGCCATTGCGCTTATGAAGTCTATACGCTCTATTACGCTCGTTTATGAACTCGCCTATTTCCCTAGTCCACCACTTCAGCCTACCACGATTTCTAGCACGCTTGGGCCTACGAGGAATAAACTCCCTTTCAATATTCCTAAAACTTTCTTTAAACGCCACCCAATGCAAATTTGTGTCATTACCCATAAATAAGTTATCCCAGTCCACTACTCTCATCCTATCTGCAAAACTATCAAAATTAGCCCACAAAAATCAGGGACTTCTATTACGTTACTTTGACTATATTCTCGCCATTCATCATCACCAAATCTAAAATATTATCACCGCGTGTTGGTTCGGTAACCATCTGTCGTAAAAAGTTATCTTCCATAAACTCAATCAATCTCAAACCCTCCTCATTACCAGTAAAAGTCTCCGACAATTATACTATTCCGATTGTCAATAAAGTTACCGAGAAGCGAGTAAAATCTAGAATCTGTATCGAGGGGTTGAACGGGAGGTCTATAAACAACAAAATTAAAACTAATACTACGCGCCCTAACTTCAACACATATCGCATAATCGCATTAATTGCTGCCGGAAAATCTAATTTAACCTCGATAGCCCTAAGGGAATTACGAATGTACAGCAAAATGCCACCACCAAAACTATGTAACCTATCATTAGTAAAGAGTTTAAAACCCGGTATATCAAGTTCCCCCAACAAGTCCCAAGTCACCCTATTTAACCAAGTTTCAGTGATAGCAACTATATCGTAGTTGCTGGAATAAATTATCGCCTTAAATTCATTTAATTTATTTTTAATACTACGCGTTACAATAAAAGACGTCTAAGTTATTTTTTACTACAGGCCCGCGCTTTAAACTATTTTTCACGTCAGGCCCGCGTTCCCCGGACCCACAACGTTTAAAGAAGGCTTCGACCTATACAGCTTTCGTACATATTCGTCTATTAACCTACCTAGCCTAGCATTACCTATTTCATTAAAATGCACCCCCATCTTTTATAAAAAGGCTAGGATCACTGAATTCGGACCACAGCTTTACGAAGGGTACATTTTCCTCAGCACAAATCTCTTCTAATTTATTATTCAAAAATATTGTTTTTGACGTAAACCTAAGACCCAACCAGTGCCTAGGGGTAATGCCTAGAACTAAAGACTTATCTGACCTCGCCTTCAGGGACCTAATTAACCCCCTATATCTCTCTCCAAAAGGTCAGGCACTCTCGTATCGGGCCTATACGAGTCGTTGCCTCCTACCATCATCACCAACATCGAGTGACGGGAGGCAACGTCAATCCTATCCACTTCGTCTCGAACTCTGTCAACCCTGGCCCCTGGGAGACAGACCCTCCTCCTCTTGGTTGGATGCAGTTCAACGAACTCTTTGTCCATGTGCCACACTAAAGAGTCCCTAATTAAAATAGTTTCCCCCTCATTCACGTCCCTTTCCAAATGGGCAAAAGGGTTCGAAACCTCGATATGGGGGGTATTCCTATCACCTAACGTACGCAGCCTAGCTCCACCCTTAACTTCTCTAAATCCCTCCCCATCTACTACTCTCTGACTAACCTTAACCCCTTCCTCAACTCTATCCAACCTTCCCGACAAGCTACCTAAACTAGAAACTAGGTTACGCACCTCACCCTTCAAATTACTAACATCTTCAATGTTAGTATTGGTTCGGCTTCCATCAACCATAGCCCTACCCCTGCCCTCATCAAGCGTTGCAAGTGTTTCGGTTACCTCACATACACTGCATTTTATGTCAACTAATTCCTCCATTAACTTGCAAAAGAAACAAACTGATCTCTCGGTAATCGCCATAGGACCGCCGTTATAATCCTTAAATTCTGAATACCACCAGTTTACCCTACACTTAACACACGACGCTTTCTGCGACGGCATCGCACAGTTAAAAATTTGTTTAAACCATCACAAGTGTTAGTTAAATTAAGCCGGCAGGCTATGAAAACTTCTAAATCGCTAAAAACCACTAATATTCAATTACTTAACTATAACAACGTGAATATAAACGCAAGTATATAAAATTCAAAACTGTCCAAAAGTAAAATTCTCAGCAATATGCAAAAGTAGATGCAATATCAGAGAGCTCAGGAAATGCATCCATTCAGTACAGAGTCTGGCTGACGAGATGAGTTACTTAACTCAAAAATGACGTAAGTCGAACCCCAAAATACATGTAAATCGGGTAATCCATTCCAGGACCCCAAAAAAGTATTGAAAATAATAAAATTAAATTTTTTGATAAAAATAGTGTATATGAACCTTATGTTGTTTCGTGTGTTGGTCTCTCTTCACACGGAGGTCAAGCTGGTGGCCCCGCCTCTAGGTCTGGCCTGGTGGAGGAGCGAGTTGCTTTCTTGCGCTCTCCACCGTACATAGCCAGGCACGCCCGGCTCATCTGGTACTGTCCTGAGCCAGGCATCCAGTCTTTTCTTGAAGACTTCAACTTTGACCCCCGTTACGTTTCTGAGGTCCTTAGGAAGCTGGTTGAAAAGTCTTGGCCCCCTGACAACCAAGCTATTTTCCTTCAGGGTTGAGGAGGTCCCTTGTCGTGCTTTTAATTTGGGAACACTACACATTCTGCCTTTCCTATTTTCCAGTGTTGTTTGAATGGTAATTGGGTTTAGTTTTAGGTTTGGTACCAGTTTTTCGATCATTTTCCATATGTAGATTATGATGTACCTCTCTCTTCTTCTTTCCAGTGAGTACAGATTTAGTTTACGTAGTCTTTCCCAGTAGTTGAGTTCTTTGCAGCCATCAATCTTGGCTGTGAAATGCCTTTGCGTTTCTTCTAGTTTATTAGTTTCTTCCTTTTTATATGGGGACGTCAAAACTGAGCAGTATTCAAGTTTTGGTATAATCAGTGTTTTTAGCAGGGGAATCATTACTGTCCTGTCCCTTCTCTTGAACGTTCTTAGAACCTGTCCGGCGACTCTTTTTGCTTTATTTATCGCTATCTGATTTTGTGTTTCGAATTTCGCATCATCTGTCATTATTATCCCGAGATCAATCGCTTTCATGCTTCTCTGAATTTCCTGTCTATCTGGAGCATAATATGCAGTCTGTTTAAGTTCTTCTTTTCTACCATATCTCAAGAGCTGAAATTTCTCGGCGTTGAATGACATGTTGTTGTCTTCTGACCATTTGTATATTTTGTTCGTGTCCCTCTGCAAGGCCTCCACGTCATGTACATCGCTGATTTTTCTGCTGATCTTTGTATCGTCTGCAAAGGATGTTACTATACTATTGCTGTTTACTCCGCTGTCTATGTCTGTTAGCATGATAATGAACAGGAGTGGGGCCAGTACTGTCCCTTGTGGTACTGAGCTGCGTACTTCCGATTCTGATGATGATATACCTTGAATTTTGACGACCTGCAGACGATCACTAAGGAAGTTGTAGATCCATTTTCCCACTTTGCCTGTTATTCCCATGTCTTTAATTTTATGTCTATTATACCATGGTCACATTTATCGAAAGCTTTAGCAAAATCTGTGTATATAACATCGTAGTTGTCATTGCCTTCCAATGCATCTAGGATATTGTTGTAGTGCTCTATTAGTTGTGATAGGCATGATCTACCTGATCGGAATCCATGCTGATTTTCGTTGAATCTTTCCCGTGTCTCCAGGAAATCATAAATTTTCTCTCTAACTATTCTTTCAAATACTTTGGTGAGGTGGGACGTCAATGACACTGGTCTATAGTTCTTTGCTTGAGATCTGTCCCCTCCTTTATATATAGGGACAATGTTTGCTCTTTTCAAGATGCTCGGTATTTCCCCAGTGTCTAGGGATCTTCTCCATATCCAGTATAAAGGTGTAGCTATTTCATTTTTACAGTTTTTAATCAATAATGCGTTCCAATTGTCCGGACCTGCAGCTGAATGTAGTTTCATTTGTCTATAGCTCTCGCTACATCTTCTGGTGTAAACTCAAAGTCTGTTATATACTCTCCTTGCAATTCCTCTTCAAAGAATGCATTTATGTCAGGTATCGCTTTGTCACTTTTTGGGGTACTGAAAACTGATTCATATTGAGCTCTCAATGTATCAGATATTTCTTTTGGATCGTCGGTTAGTTCATTATTTCCCGTCCTTAAGGGCCCAATAGCGGCGCGCGTTTTTGTTTTCCTTTTTGCATAGCTATAGAAGTATTTTGGATTTTCCTTTATTGCTTCTACCGCCTTTTCCTCTTCCCTCTCTGTATGGTCCTTAATCAGGGCTTGTATTTCCCTATCGATACCCTCCAGTTTTTCTTTTATTGTTTTCCTGCCATTATCTCCGCAGTTTCCTAACTTCGCCTCCACTCTCTTTCTTTTGCGGAATAGTCTTCTCTTTTGCCTTTCTAGCCAGCTCCTCTTTCCTTTTGGCTGTGATTTCGGAGCATATTTTTCTAAAATTCTCAGCGTTTTTTCCTCCAAGTTGTTAGCATTTCTTCAGTTGTTTTATTCTCGAAAATTGTTCTCCATTCTATTTGGGCCATGTGCGATCTGATTGCTTCCCAATTTATAGTCTTCGAGTTTAAGTTAAAGGCCCCGAATTTACTTCTTTCCACAATATGTGTATTGTCTTCTAATGCTGCCATCATATTTGTTGATATCTCGATTAAGTTGTGGTCTGAGATAATGGTTGGGGTTATTTTTATATCAGCAATCAAGTTCGTGTTATTCGTGAATACCAGATCCAGGCAGTTATTTTTTCTGGTATTTTCTGTTATCTCCTGTGTCAGCATAAACTCGTTTGTGAGAGCCATCAACATTTTTGCTTGTTCCTGATCTTCTCTTGTGCCCCCCTTGTCCTGGTGAATATATATATTCCTATTCACCTTTTTGTATTTTATAAATGGGAAGTTAAAGTCTCCGCAGATCATTATATTGGGGGATGGAGGGTTTATGGCCTTTATTAGCTTTCTAATGTCATCAATGGCCTCCGAGAATTTTTCGGTTGGGGTGCTTGGAGGTCTATAGATGACTATTACTATCAAGTTTAGTTTTTCTATTTTCACTGCTAGGAGTTCCACATAGCTGTTTGATTTACTTATTATCGTCTCTGTCATATGACCTTCCTGTACATATATAGCACAGCCACCTTTCCGTCTCGTCGTTCTATCCGCTCTTAGTAAGTTGAAGCCCTCTATATTTATCTCTTTCTTATCAATACAATGTTCGCAGTTTTCACAATTTCCTTGGCAATCTTTAAGATGAGTTTCTGTGAGGCATGCGATGTCCGCCCTTGTTTCGTCCATAAATCCTTTCAGGTACGAAACCTTATTGAGTGATTGGTTTGGTCTTATTCCTTGAATATTAGCCAGGACAATTTTTATGTTCTCTGTTTTTCGTTGCCCCTTGTGCATTTCAAGTTCGTTTTCCTTCGATATCGCTTGATTCGTTGCTCTATGATCCTCCGAAAGAGATCCGTTTCCTCCTACTTGTATTGGTAGCTTCTTGCCCGGTAGCGATTTGGCTCGGGGGTTTCCAGCTGTGTCAACTGCATGTGGATGACATTTAGCATTCGTAAGGTGTCTGAGATGTTGAAAAAATTTTCTTGTTCGCTTATTGTGTTCCTATTGTTATTTTTATTCCTATTGTCATTTAAACTTTTTCCTTTGTTCGTTGAGTCCGTCGGGAGATGTTGATAGTAGCATTTATTCCCGAATTTGCAGGTTCCGTATTTTGCGTAAGTTCTGCAAATGTCCGGGTGGTAGAATTTACATCCGTCTCCAAATTTACAATGACCATTATTATAGAAGAAATTGCATATTGGGGGATGTTCATATATACATTGTCCTCTTTTAAATCTGCAATTATCTTTTATATAATACCTGCATATAATTCCTTCCCCATATTTACTCTTGGCTTTTGTTTTTTGCTCCTTATTGGGGGACAGTTTTACTTCGTTTACTTGACTGCCCTCTTGTCTTGTCCTATTTGTGCTAGTTGTGTTTGTGTCCTTCGTTGCCCTTATGCTGTGTGTTGTCTTTACACTCTTTGTCGCCTGTGTGTTTTCGGCCTCATTTTGTGACGGTATTTGAATTCTTTCTATTTCGCCTTTCTCCGTTTCTTCCGTTTTCCACTGTTCTTTGTTTCCACTTTCCTCTTTCATTCTCTTCTCGTAGTCTCTTTCTGCTTTAAATACCGTAAAAGAGTTTAATTCGGTCAAGCAGTTCTCGCAGAAAAATTTTATTCCATTAAACTGCTTTGCGTTCGTTATAAGGGAGATTTTTTCATCTCCCCATTCTAGGCATTTAAAATCAAAAAGTAGCTGACAAAAATCGCACCTGATCGCCTCTGTCTCAGCTGTTGCAGCTTTACAGATACCACAGAGTTGCATGTATGCATTAATTTCCATGTTGGTGAAGTGACTCAAAAAGGGGGTATTATGGGAGGTATTGGGTGGGGGATGACTCAAGCTGTGTGAGGGAAAGAATTTTCCGTTACTCCAGGGTAGGGGATGTGGCACGCTGTATACTTCTCACTGATTGGTCCTCTCGACTGTGGCTGCGGGGGATAATGGGGGGATATTTGCGGGCACTTCAAAAAACAAAACTTTCCTCACAAAGAGACTCGGAAAAATAACAAAAACAAATGCTGTATATATTAATTCACTTTGATTTTATTCACTTTTTTGGTATACGCCGCGATTTTTACTTTTTTAAAAAGAAATACCGCTATGCACTATCAATTAACTCACAATATCAGCACCGTTTAAAACTGATTAACTGCAGGATTTTTACTGTAATATCACTTTTATTCGGACTTCGATCGAAACACATGTAACCGCCACAACAGCAAAACAGACATATAAACAGAATTATAATGGTAATTAATAATTATTATTAAGAAACACCATCTGTAAAAGAAAATACATTAAAAATTAATAATAAAAAATTAATTTAGACTTACACTGGAGAGAGAGTTGAATAATGCACAGTAAAAATAACAAATGAAATAACGTGAAATACCTGGCATCCTGCCAGTGAGTGGTCACTGGTCACGCACTGCATTTGCGATTACACAGCTATTACGCAACACGAAATAATTACGTAAGACGAATCAATTACAGTCAATGGGGGGCTTCTCGTAACTCGAAATTACATAAGATGGTGATGATATAAGTCGAGAGTCGACTGTATATATATATATATATATATATATATATATATATATATATATATATATATATATATATATATAATATCACTGTGGCTATTTAGCCATTACTGGTCAGATAGCCTTCCAGCCTTCCAGGCTTTTATATATTTTATTTTTATATATTATTATATGCTGTGGCTATTTGACCAGCACTGGGTGAATAGTGTCTCCCAGGCTATTTAGCCAGCAGTCCTGTGCACATATAGACTGTTTCTGTGAGCTTTGTATTGTTTTTAAAATTTTGCTATAATTTTCATTTACATTTATGTTAATAAATAAAAAAATAAAAAATTATTTTAAATTTGTTAACAATTTGTTTTAGGTTTTGAAGTGCCATGATAATTGAATGCCCTTGATGATTGGTTAGGTGCAGTATTATAGTATATCAGTTTTATGTATATATATATTTTTTATTTATTGGGGTTGTTTAACCTCCTTCGCAACATCTAAGGTCATATGACAGAGGGGACCTACAGCTTTACGTGGGATCCAAACCATGGGTCACTACATAATGCAGGCCCGGAGGACAGTCTCCCATCCAACTACTACCCAGACCCAATGTTGCTTAACTTTGCTGATCTCTGGGAAGCGGTGTTACATCAGCCACGACGTAGCCTTATATATTATATATATATATATATATATATGGTAGCTATAAATAAAACACATTTTTGGTAAAAGTTGCTTAAAATTAATCAAAACCTACATGAAAATTATTGACTGCCTGGTTAGGTCAAGTGTACACCCTTGATGATTGATTAAGTCATGATATTTCCATTTAAACTAACAAAAACATCATAACTTAACCTAACCAATCATCAAGGTAGTACACTTGACCTAACTGGGCATTCAATTAACCTAACTTGGCATTCAATTATTACAGCACTTCAAAACCTACAACAAATTTTTAACAAATTTAAAATAAAGAAATTTTATTTAATTTATTATTAACATAAATGTAGATGAAGATTACAGCCAAGTTTTAAAAACAAATCAAAGTTCACAAAAACAGTCTATATGTGCACAGGACTGCTGGCTAAATAGCCTGGGAGACACTATTCACCCAGTGCTGGTCAAATAGCCACAGCATATAATAATATATAAAAATAAAATATATAAAAGATAATATAAAATATTATTATTATTATATTAATATTAAATTTATATAACAACTATTTAAACTATTAAAATAATTATTTAATATTTCACTTTTTCCTTTGTTCTTTCTGCTTTTTTCATTACTTGCAAAAAAGGGGGTTTGGGGACAATTTTGTTAGGGAGGGAAGATTCCACCCAAGCCTTATGAAAAAGAAAGCCCTGATCATCCTTCCTTATATGAATATGATCAAGAATGCCCAAGTTTACAAAATCTAAAGAATTAAAATCAGTTATTAAAATTTTCTTCAGTAAAAACAGAGCTAAGATAAACATTAAAAATACCAACACTATCCTGATCTTTTTCAAACATCCTTTCATCAATGTTGTTCTATTGGGCCAATCCTATCATGCTTTTTATTATTATATTTATAAAAACTAAAGAATTTCTTTGGATCTTTATTGCTATTTCTAGCTAGATTTATTTCACTATGCCTTTTGCTCTTCCTAATCAAAACTATTTAGCTTATTTCTTAACTGCCTATAATTATCCAAGTCCAAAATACTATCACTGCCTTTTTCCCTGAATGCCCTTTTTTTATTTTTACAACATGGATTTAGATCAGAAATGTCTTGTTTGTCTGATCTCTTAGACTTTTTAGAATTTGCAACTGATCAGATTGATAATGGAAATGATGTAGATGTTATTTATTTGGATTTTAGTAAAGTATTTGACAAGATTCCACATACGAGACTTCTGTATAAATTAAAAGCTCATGGGATATTAGGGTCAGTTATAAATTGGGTAGAAAAATGGTTGGAAGACAGAGACCAGAGAGTAATTCTAAATGGTCATGAATCTGGGTGGCAGAAAGTGAAAAGTGGGGTACCACAGGGATCAGTTTTAAGTCCATTACTCTTTATTTTATATTTAAATGATTTAGAGAAAGGAGTAGGTTGTAAAATCTCTAAATTTGCAGATGATACAATAGTAGTTACTCACTATGTTATTCACCATGTTGGGGCCCATGCCAATCCCAACATGGGTGGTGCACCAGTATGACAGAGAATGAGGACCCACACATAGATACTCCAGTCAGACAACCAAAAGTTGATAGGGAGATTAGCTATAGACGATTTGTGTATCTATTTGCGATTAAAGTCTGCAGTTACATAAAAGGACCAGGAAGATGCAATGAGCACAAGTTAGTGACTAATCAACATAGGAATACACTTCAGCTCCCAGGGCATCAGGCAAGGCAGCCTTAAAATCATTCAAACTGGGAGTATCCACCAGCTCACCCAGCAGCATATTCAGCATATTCCAATATCTCACAACATGAAGAAAGAAGAAACAGTGACATACTTCAGTATAGGAATGCTCACATCTGAATTTTGAATTCATGACTTCTACTCATTCTAGGGGCCATCTCAAAAATGTCTATAGGGGAAATACCACAGACTCCATGAAATATTTTATAGCAATAAATCAGATCACATTGCAAAAGACAGCCACATATGGAATACAAATTAAGATAGCCCAATTGGTCACTGTAACTCAAGTCTGTCAAGCCACATATCTCTTTCATCCATCTACATTGCACAGCCTTAGGCAGCTTTAAATCGCCAAGATAGCCCAAATTCTACAAGGATGAAGCAAAATCTATCAAAGGATGAATATCAGTAACAAAGAGAGAAATCATAAATTCAGGAGTATGACAACTGCAAGTCTTGTCTCCTTTGTGTGGTAATGGCCAATAATTTAATGGTTTTATTTTATGATGACATTTTTGTGTGTGGTATGGGACTAATGTGGTTTGTTTCTTTTGGTTTGTAGTAATAGTTTTTTTTGCCCAAGTGCTTAGTTGGTTCTGAATACACATTGGTGTATGATCAATAAAATTTTCCATATTTTCTTTAGTTACCTGTAAGAACTTGCCTGCTGGGGTATTAACCGCGTAAGTGTTATTTTTGTTCTTTGATTAAATCAGGCAAAGGATGCTTTACTTTTATTAAATCCTCCCACCATAAGCCGAGGAGTAAGTCTTTAAAAGAGGCAGACTGGCTATGCCCCAGAGATCTTAAAGATGAGAACCCAGTTTCAAATTGGTAGGAGCCACCTATCTGACAATCTCAACCATACTAAAATTGGGAACTTGCTCACCTCATTTCTCTCATTCTTAGCAGTACAGGTGTTGCTGAAGTCAAAGGATTTATTTTTTTTACTCAATTGAAGGCCCTCTGGGTGGTCCTCACTGGCAGCTAAATCTCCCATCTCAGCAACCAGCAGCAGCTGCCGTGACCCCACTAACAGAGTATCCAGTAGGTGAGTAACCCAAATACATTTTTACATGGAACACTTGCCGGCATTGCGCCCCCATGTCAATATACTTACAGGAGAGGTGGGATCCAATAAAATTGATAAAGATGAGAAATAACAAAGGTCCCAGTACTGAGCCCTGGGGCACACCATTCAGGACATTCTTTGGGGAGCTCAACTGTCCCTGAACAACAACTCTCATTGTGCAACCACAAAGAAAACTAGCTACTCAACCAGTCAAGGGGACCACCAGAAATTCCCAAGCATATTAACTTATCCAGTAATAACTGATGGTGGACACAGTCAAAAGGCTTTGCAAAGTTGAACAAAATGAGATCAACAACCACTCCCTGGTCATACCAATAAGAAATATAATTATACATTAACAAGAGTTGGTCAGTAACTGATCTGGAAGGTCTAAAGCCAAATTGGTGAACATCTAATAGATTATAGCAATCAAGGTAGAACAATAGCTGGTTGGAGATAATATGTTCCATGGTCTTACATGCAATTGGGGTAAGGCTTATCGCTACTTAAGGTTGATAATTTAAAGGATCAGACCTGGATCCCTTAAATTTAAAAATTGGACATACATGAGAACATTTCCAGATCCTGGGTATTGTGCCTGTAGTTATAGATGCACTAAAGATGATGAACAGGGGATAGGCTAACTCAGGTGCACATATTTTCAAGACTTTGGGGCGCAGGTTATCTGGGCACATTGCAGTCAGAATTTAAATTTGTTTAAAAGAAGCACCTCACTAACAGCAAAGTTACAAGTTGATAAAACCTCAGGACATGTTTGGTGTGGAAAGGGATTGTCAACAGACACATCAGCAAATACAGAGGCAAAAGCTTCAGAGAATACTCTGCCCTTTTCAGAGGGCAATCAGTCAGGGAGCCTGACACCAAAAGAGGCCCAATTCTTGGTCTAGCTACTTTTTTGCTCCTGATGTAGGCATAAAACAGCTTTAGTTTGTTTGAATGATTCCTGACAATGTCATTCTTATACTCCAACTGAAGTGTAAAAGTCATAGTTTTTAGGTTATTTATACTACAAAACCTAGATAATAACTGTAATGCTTAGAAAGAGTTGCATCCATAGAGACAACAATAAGCCTTATATTCCTTGTCCAAGTTTGGGAATGATGTCTGATTAGATGTTTAGGAATTTTCCTTATCCATGGACAAGAATGCTTGGAATTAGATTTTAAAGGGACAAACTGCAAGATAAGATGTCAGAATTTCCAAAAAGCGACTGTACGCAAAATCAACATTCAGATATTCAAATTCATAATCCTAATCTACTTCTGATAAACACTTTCTCAATCCAGAATATTTGCCTCTGGCCCAATCCAGGTTATATAGCTTGTTCTCAATAGCTGCAGTCACTTCACCAGTTGGAGAAAATTGATACAAATAATCAAATTTAACCAAAGCATGACCATAATTGGGAAATGGGGAACCAGTGCTTACATTTAGTATTCAATCTATTTCAGAGGTTAGTACAATGTCCAAAATATTTCTAGAATATATATAAAGGTGGGCTCAGTAATCCATTGGTGAAGAACTAAAGTATCAAATAAATTTAAGAACATGAGCTCCATAACTGATGAGGTATTTTCACTTGCATCATTGCAATTAATAGATGGTAGATTAAAATCAACCAGTACCTATTACCAATTATTTACCTAAACTAAAAGTGTATATAAATTCAATTAATGCTAGATTTTCCTCATGATTATATGCAGTGTTGGACACTAAAGCGTTAATCTGATAACAGTTAATTAACGAAGTTAACTTTTTTTAATGGACTATTAACGGAAGTTAATTTCCATTTATCGTTATCAGACCAGTTAACTTCCAATAACTCGATATTTAGTCTGTTAAAGTCCGTTAACACGTTAACTGCGAGGAGTCATTCACGGAAGATCACCGCTCCGCGAATGAATTCAAACCGCCATAACTTCAGTCTGCCAATTCCATCCTCTGCCGCAGTGGAATGGCTCTTCTCTCTCGGCAAGGACATCCTGAGGCCCAAGAGGTCAAGACTGGCAGTTGGGCCTAACTTTGAGAAGTTGGTCTTTCTGAAGGGCAACCAGCACATTGTCTCATAGTCTTTAATAAATGTGCCTAAAATTTAATTTTACCTTTCAGTTCCCGCCATAATAATTCTCTGGTAAATTAAAATTTAGTTAATGGTTAGTGGTTACAAGGGTTTCAAAACATGTAATCAGTACATTTTTTATTAAAAATAAAAAAAAAAGTTATTAAGCGAAAAAGCTGCAAAACTTGATAAAAATAGTTAAATACCTATTTATTGTTGGATTTTGCATAAATAAACATTTTCTATGGGTTTTAAAGCTTTCTTCCTTGATTTTTTTAAATGTTAGTAAAGAAATAGTTATTGTTAATGGATTATCGTTAACTTCCGTTAACTTTGTAGCAAAATTATCGGATTATTGTTATCGGAGTTAAAAATTGGGGTTAACAGATTATCGTTATCTAAGTTAACTTTTTGGTTAACGGTGCCCACCACTGATTATATGATGATGGCCAATAAACAGTCAAGACATATTGACCAAATGAAGGCAAGTAAATAGCAAGTTTGTTCGGAGGATAGTTAGCATCATTGCAAACATAAACCCTCAAATTACTTTTAACATATGTACACACACCATATTTAGCATTGACAGAATTAAAATCTTGCCTGAATAAACTATAATTAACAATATTTACCACACCATCAGGCACAGAGGGCTGCAACTAGTTGCTCCAATTACAAATATAGAAAACTCTTATAAACTGCAAAAGGATCTTTATAGATTAGTTGCTTTGGCTAGTAAATGGCAGTTGCAATGTTCAAAAATGCAAAGTCATCCATTTTGGTAGAAATAATAAAAACTTTAGTTATGAGATGCAAGGGAACTGGTTGGAGGATGTTAGAAAGGAAACGGATCTTGGCATTATAGTTTGTAGTGATCTAAAATTTTCTAAGCTTGGGTTAATATTGGATTTTACACCCAGTCACAAGCAGTTGAACAAGTACACTGCGCCCTCGATATATGCATCTTCAGCATATGCGAATTCGCTATTATGCGAAGACCCTATTTCTACCAAGAATTCAGTATATGTGGAAAAAATTTGCATTTATGCACCACCTAGTGTGAAATATTGCTGAGCCGCTGAGCGCACCAACGTGTTCCTGCCAAACAACAACAGTCTCGCATAAACCATTATAGCGTGTTGGTGTGCGCATTGTGCTCTACACTGTGTTGTGTTTTTTACTATTTTTGAGTGCTTTTTCCAGTGCTTTTTTGTTGGTATCGTATGTCTTATTAGGCTTACTATGTCCTTTAATATTAATTTATACTGTACAGTATTGATGTAATATAGCATTACTGTTATCTTGTTGAATGTTTTTGGTATAAAAAAGTGGCATATTTATTGTCGGGGGTACCAGGAGGGTAAAAAAAAAACTGGTTGTGGAACACATCCCTATTTTTTTCATTTAACTATAAGTTCGATATATGCGAATTTGCATTATGCAAGGTTTTAGCAGAACCTATCCCTCACATATATCGAGGGCGCAATATACTATATATTGAATTGCCATTAAAAACTGACTAAAAAATACAGTGCATTCGAAAAGTTTCTCTGCAGTCAATGTGCTATGAAAATGAAAATGAAAAGGTTTATTGGCAGACTAAAGTCCATATGACAAATATTATTAATACAATGACAGTTTATATACTAGGGATAAAGATATATACACTTGATTAGAAATAATACTGCACTGTCGAAGTTAAGTGGAGCTACAGACAGACTTTTTGTACCAAGAAGTCCATAGCTTAGAGGATAAATGGCAGGACTCATGGATAGCTTGGATGATCAGGTTGGTTGATTTTTTAATTCTTTGTATTAGACTGTGTTGAGCAAGTCTTGTTACCTCCGGGAAGCTCGGGACATTGCAGGTAGCAAACATTTGCAAAGCTGAGCATCTCAAGGGTAATTTATGTAAGAGTCTAAAAGACCTGTTGTACAGCAAATTTAGGGTTCTGCCAGAACCTTTTTTATAATTCACCCACAGTTGCTGTCCATATATATTACTGCAGAAAGTACGAAAGAGTGTCTTTAGCTTCACTTGTACAGAAACGAAAGTTCCTCATGGTCATATTCGCTTTAGCACACAGGCTTTGAGATTGTTTTCTTATATCCGAGTCATCACTCAAGGAGCTCGTAATAGTTTGACCCAAATACTTAAACTCTTGTACTTCCTCAATTACTTCACCATTCATTTTAAACCTTATATCAGCTGGCTGATTACAGCTTTTAGGATGAAAATGCATAACCTTAGTTTTTGTAATATTAAAAAGAATATCATGTTTCTGCGAATACACTTCGCAGATGTTTAGTAGCCGATCCAGACCTTTAACAGAGGGACTTATTAACACCATATCATCAGCATAAACTAAGTTATTTATCCTTGTGTTATCTATACAACATCCCACTGTTGTCTCATTAAGTGAAGCAATTAATCCATCAATATACACATTAAACAGCATAGGGGAGAGCAAGGAGCCTTGTCTCACCCGGCAAGAGGAGCCAAAACACTTAGATAGTACATTGCCCCACCTAACAATGAAAGATTGGTGGGAATACCAAAATTTCAATAAATTTAATATGTACATGGTGTAGTAATGCTTAGTTAAGAATATAAATTTCTGTTTTGTTTAATTAAGATAATGTTTAATGTAAATCATTTACTAATAATTATGAGATTACGAGAAAGCATGTTTGTTAGATTGTAAATTGTTTAAAATGGGTAAAGTTGGTAGTCCTGGACAGAGGAACCCAAAAGAGCGGACTACCCTCAAAACGGAGTCAGTCTTCTAGGCAACGCGTTACGCGTAGGTTGACAAAATGTAACGTAAAATTTAATTAAGTGGTTGTGCCCCTCTCCGACCTAAATTATTATAATAGAATTTCATACTCGCATACCCCTAAATTAATTAAACCATTTTCGAAATTAAATAAAACGTTCACAAGTGTTAAAAAAGAGTATTAATATACCCCCCTTCCCCCTTTGTTTTGTAACGAACTTTGAGTCAGGTCTAGGCGCGCTACCATGATATTTATACAATGCAGCAAAAAGAGTGTAGAGAAACAAAGTGATAAATGAAAGAAATAGCCGATCGAGAATAAATAGAGATATAGTAAAGTAGAAAGAAGCGTAAATAAAGAGAGAAAGTTAATTAATAAAGATGATCACTACATCTGGTGGCTAGCGGCAGTCCTCCTATTATATAATATTTTGAATGAGGCCTACCCACATGCATATTATTTCGATTAAAATTCTTCAAAACCGGTATAATAACCAATAGCGTTAATGAATATTTTATTTTTATTATTAAAATATCTAAATGCAAAGTTGATCTCGTTTGCAGGCAAATTTCGAATTCATTCCTTAAAATTTCATTGTAAATAAAATTTAAAAATGGCGCTTCGCCTTCGCATCCTGATAGCGTCCCTGACAAACTTCGCGCCTAAAAAATTTAATGTTTTTTTTTTTTTTCTTTTCGTGGGAGTTCGTTGGATTCTGAAATGTTCCCTTTGTCCCATTTTTCATCGTCCAGTTCCGTTGCTTTTCGTTTGTCCGACTCAATATTGCGAGTCATTATTACGTTAAATTTCGTTCATTCGGTTGGAGAGGATATAGTTTTGAACATTATCGTGCTGCCTGAAGACTCAATTTTTCTTCTTTTTTTCATCTCTTCCACTGTATGCCTGTTTCAGCTTACCTTTTTACTTTTTGTTTAAAATTTTTGAAATTAGTAGTAATTGTGATATAAAAATAGCGATTAATATAGAAAAAATTTGTACGTAAGTAAATTGTTAGTTTAAATACACTGTGATACACATTTTATATGGTCCTTTCAAAATGTTTTAGCGAAAATTTGTGAGAAATTTTCTGGGTTTCATTAGCAGATTTTTTATTATATTTCGATTGCCTGTATATAATAATAGGATTATTTTGTTTATATAGATTTACGGGCTTTTTGCTTCGCTCGCTTCGCGCTATATAGGTTAAGTTACAGTTAATTGACAGTCGAAAGGTAATCTTAAACATATTAAATTTGTCAGATTATAAGTCGCCGTATAGGATTGTGTTAAATTTCAAAATAAGTAGAATTCGTTTAACTGAAATAGAGAAATTGTGTTGTGAAATTTTTTATAAGTTTTTTTGGATTTTTTATATACTCATTAATTATATACTTACTTATTAACTAATACGTATTTATTAGTTATATATATAATTACATATATTTATATACTCATAAACTTTGGTAGGTAAGCTGATTATTTTTTTTCTCCTCTCTCTGTTTCTTTCGTTCATTTCACGACAATTCCGACATATTTGGTAAGATGGCTATTGTATTGTACTGAGGGATTTCTTGTAGGCCTATCGTAAAATATTGTTCGGAGATTAACCGTTACTACGGTATGTCTATTGAGTAGTAAATTCTTAGTTATTTAACAAAATTTTAATTGGTTTAACATAAATAAGCATAGGATTTTTCTTTAATAAGCACAAATGTTATGCATAAAATTCTAAATTGTTCTTTCCGCGCATAACATTGAATTTATTAAATATAGGCCTAAAAGTGCAGCAGTAAATTTTATTTTTATTTTGGCGGCCAATGTGAGTTACGGTACACATTTTACTAAATCTGGATATTATAATTTTTTTTGAATTACAGAAATTTGTGTAGAAAATTCTTTTCATATTTTTCTTTACGTTTTATAAATTCATTCAATAATCAATTTTATTGGTACAGGTAGGCCGATTTTTATTTTTCTTTCCAGTTCAATGACAATGGTAAAATTTTTAGTTCAAATTTAGATTGTATTCTAAAAAGGATGTTTTAATTTGATATTTTAATTTGGGTATTAGAAATGAAAAATGTCTTTTTTTTAGTTCGAGCGTTTGCATGGAAAATATTACGAAATTATGTTAGGATATAATGCAAGTTCATTCGGTTAGGGATATTTGTATAGAGGTTCGCTTACAAACAAAGCGACCGCTCTTAATTATGCAGTGTTGTTTTAGTTTACAGTGGATTGCGTGTATTTTTTAGTGCATATGATCTATTCTTATTTAGTATAACTATGCAAATTTGTAGTTTCACTTGGAAACGATAAATTACTGAGATTTTTGTGATTTGCAAACCATACTGGGGTTTCTGTTGAAGGAGAGAGTTGTATCTCAGATGTAATTTGCTAATTGCGAGTTCAATTCGTATGAAATTTGACGTTTCAAGTTGGAATTACTGTATTAAAATAATTTTTGGTAGTAATATTTAAATTTTTTTTACTTTTTAATAACTGTTTAGAAAATTATTATTGTTTAAACCTTCAGTCGGAGTTAACTAATGCATTTGAAACATTGACTCAAGTGTACACTCGGAAATGGAGCCTTCGAGATAGCCAGTAACGTTTTTGTGGCGTCTTTGTGTGCTCCTCCTCAAAGCAAGAGGGTTCATGATTGTCAGAGAATGGATGACATGAAGTTTCTGGGGTTCATTTTTGTCTTTTGTATTTAGAGGTATGAGGTGATTTCTGACGATAGTTTGAACAATAATAATTCTTAAATTATACTAACAGTTACTATGTATGGGCGCTTTTATATTTATACTGTACAATTTTGTTTAGCGTTTTATGACTTTTTTTATCTTCTCTGCTGTAACTGCCATAAGTGACCTTATTGGTAGCTAGATTTGATTAAGTTTTTGCGAAATTTTTTATTTTTTTCCGTGAATTTGGCCAGAGCAAATGTGTAGTTAGTATTTCGAAGTGAACTGTCGAGAAAATTCGATAAATTAAAAATGAAATGATAAGCAGTACAGAAACGTTTCGAATAAACTTTTTTTTTCAAAATTGCAAAGGCTCGGTTTGGGAGTCAACCAAGTTGAATCCGAGTTCCATCAAGTGAGTTTAGTCGACCGGATAGGTGATCGATCACCAATGAGAGAGAGAGAAGAGAAACCAAATGGCGCATGGACTTGGCGCAGGATGGTTTCGAGAGAGAGAAGAGAAGAGACAGAAGAGAGGAACCGAATGCGCATGGACTTGGCGCAGGACAGTTTCGGAAGAGAAGAGAAATTTACGTGTGCAGGGTCTTGGCACACGAAAGTTTCGATCGAAGATGGTCTACTGGTATTTTTCGGGCAGTAGCTGGTCACGCTGCTCGAATGCTTCGCTAAATATGTGTCGCAGCATGCGGTAGACAAGCCACACGAGCTTGAACGGGTGCCTACGACTGTACTGTCCATACAGACATACAGTAGGTTCGTTGGGAAACGGCCTACGGCGGAGTCATCGTTTGATTGTTGCCAGTAGAAGAGTCTTTCAGCTGGACGTAGGAAGAGCAGCGTTCACCGACAAAAGTGGAGATGAGACAAGGCGAGTTTCTTCATCGACTTCTAGAATTGCAAATTCCGTCCAATTCCAGCGCGTGGTCCCGCTTTCAGATATCTCCCCCCCTGATCCTTTTAGAATTGGACGTCTCTTGTTTTTTTTTTTCGCCATTGGAGAGAGAGCGGAACCATTATAGCGTGCTGCCCTGTTGCATGTTGATTGATGCAATCCCTTGCATTCTAGCGAAGTGAGCAGGAGAGCTGCGATTGAAAATTGAAATCCGTTGTCAGCGTGCGGAGTGTCATCTAAACAACGTCCAGCAAATTAATGTACTGATTATTATGTAATGAAATTATAAGTGAAAAGGGTGCGATATTGCCCATAATTGTTGTGTTTTTCGTGAAATAGTATGTGCGCTCTTGGTCAGTATTTTATGTAAACTTTTTCTATATTTTTTCTATGTTGCCCTGATAGTAACTGTATAACTATACAAATAATTGTTTCAAATGTAAAGCGATCGTTGATGAGAAATCGCGGGAATAGATTGTGAACTTGAGATTTGTGTAGCCACTGTAAGAAAATTTTCCGTTATTTTTTTTTGGCATGTATAGATTAGTTACAGGTTGTAATTTAATTATTAGAGTGAAATGTTATTTTATGCAAATGTGAAAATTATAAAGTTTTCGGTTTTTATAATATGATACAATATATGTATGGAATTTGTCATCCTAATTATTTCTTGTCTATCTCTCTGAATTGTTAAAAAAAAAAAAAAAAAAAAAAAAAAAATTGCAAAATATGTAAGTTTGTTGAATAAATTTATTGACATTGTTAAACGATATTAATAAGTTTTACTAATGGAAAAACTTATTTTCAAGGGGGTGATGCGAGTGTAGTAATGCTTAGTTAAGAATATTAATTTCTGTTTTTAATTAAGATAATGTTTAATGTAAATCATTTACTAATAATTATGAGATTACGAAAAGCATGTTTGTTAGATTTAAATTGTTTAAAATGGGTAAGTTGGTAGTCCTGACAGAGGCCCAAGAGAGCGGACTACCCTCAAAATGGAGTCAGTCTTCTAGGCAACGCGTTACGCGTAGGTTGACGAAATGTAACGTAAAATTTAATTAAGTTTGTGCCCCTCCGACCTAAATTATTATAATAGAATTTCATACTCGCATACCCCTAAATTAACTAAACCATTTTCGAAATTAATAAAGCGTTCACAAGTGTTAAAAAGAGAGTATTAATATACCCCCCCTTCCCCCTTTGTTTTGTAACGAACTTTGAGTCAGGTCTAGGCGCGCTACCATGATATTTATACGATACGGCAAAAAGAGTGTAGAGAAACAAAGTGATAAATGAAAGAAATAGCCGATCGAGAATAAATAGAGATATAGTAAAGTAGAAAGAAGCGTAAATAAAGAGAGAAAGTTAATTAATAAAGACGATCACTACAATGGGAACCTTCCTGTCTTCTAGTTTTGCAAATAAAATATTGTGGTTCACCCTATCATATGCCTTACTTATATCAAGGAAACAGCTATAAATAGTTGAATTACTGTCAATGTATTTATATATTGTTTCTTTAAGTACATAGATACACAGGTCAGTTGAGTGGGACCTTTTAAAGCTAAACTGATTAGATGTCCATAGGAAATCATTTAATCAGAGAAACAAGAGTTTTTCTAGTAGTTTCGAGAAGCAGGAAGCGACAGCAATAGGCCTGTAATTATTGCTGGACAGAATGTATCTGTACTTATTTTTGACCAGGGGCAAGATATATACCCTCATGAACTCTGCAGGGATATAGCTATGAGCCAGCATGGCTGATAGGAGCAATGATATATGCAGACATACTACGTCATTTGCATATTTTAAGTGCTCATTCGATAAGTCATCTACCCCTGACACAGAACCAGTCTTTAACTCTTTAAGTAACCTCTTTACTTCAGAAAATGATAAAGTATTTTCCATTGTCCCTCCCACAATTGTCTCACTGCAATCTATCTTAAGATTATCCCTACTCACACTGTTAAGAATGTTAGAGTAGTGGTTTTTCCACAGCTTTGCAATTTCACCCTCCTCTGACACCCCATCGATTGTTGGAGGGAGGACATTTTTGACACCCGTTTGATTCTTAACAAATTTCCAAAATTTGTTATCATCATTATTTATGCGAGCTTCACAGGCTTTTGATCCTCGAATAGACTCTTCTTCCTGTTTACATCGCCTTATGGCCGCTTTATACTGACCCTGACTTCTACACATATTCGTGTATACTAGTCCTAATCCGGGTCTACCATGAAAGCACCACAAATCATAGGCATCTTTCGATTCCCTCTTCAGGGTTCAGGGGGCCAATAAAATCATTCCATCCAGGAATAATCTTAGTATGATAGTTGTAAGATTTAACCAGGGGGAGCTTCCTGCTTCTCTTAACAGGGATATTATCTTACTATAATACCTATCTATGAGTTTACAGTGAGAATCATTTGGGCAAGGATTATTACAGGCAAGGTGCAAAATTTCTAAATTATTAAAGAGGTGACTTGTTCTGTCTTTGTATTCTATTCTCTGCTGCATATTAACATTGGACCAATTGACGCGATTATTCTCACCTATTGAGTTGTTGTTAAGTCGTGTTGCGCATAAATTGGTAACGTTAATTAATATTTCTAATGGTCTATGATCAGAAAGAAGGAAATCATGCAGAATATGAACTCTAACAATTCAATCCTTTAGATTATTACTAGTGAGACAATGATCAATCCACCTGGTGGTACCACTCATATCGCTAGCATATGTAAAATTACCACTGGCTACCCCTAATACATCTACATCACTTATACTTAAATGGTAAATAGCAGTTTACAATTAATATGCAATCATCGTTCACTTGTAATTGAATGCCTAACAAGCTTACATTATGCTTGTTAAAAATTTTATGTTTTGACAAATTTTTCCTTAATAAGAAAGCAACACCACCAAAAGGCCTACCATACATTAATTCATCTGACAAGTCTACTGCTGATGATGCATGGTACATAAAGTTATCATGGATGGTAGAGAGAAATTTTAGCTCTTGCTTAGGTAGCCAGTGCTCCTGCAGGAGTATCAAATCTGCACTGTCGCAGATTTTAAGAACATCTACAGTTGAATTCCTCACTGACCTTACATTATATGAGACTATTTTCAACAAGTTATCCACCATGACTGATAGAGAATTTATTATTAGTAAGATTATTATTATTATACACAGTACAACTTTCAGGCATTACCATTAGGGTGCCTATTATTATTATTATTATTATTATTATTTTGCCTGTTATCAAATCTCCTGGAAAAGTGAATGGCTATAGCCAGTATATGCGCTCTAAGCCAGTTTCAGCCAGTTTAAACTCAATCGTGTCAGTACTGTGACAGAGTTGGGATCGTGGCAATAGTGTGTCGAGAGCTTGGTAAAAAATTCATGAAACACCATTGCACGACCAGAAAATCAGCATTTGGGTTGCAATATCAAGAAAGTGAATTGTCAGTCCCATTTTCTTGGAGAACACAATAAATGCTGAATGATACTGTTCAGAAATTCTGTATCCATTTATTGGACAGCTAAATGAAATGGAAATACTGAATGCATACTTCTAGCAAGATGGTGCCAATGCACACACTGCTCACCTTTCGATGGAGCTACTGCATGATATGTTTGGGGATCACATAATTTCAAGGGGGCTTTGGCCTCCATGATCCCCAGACCTTACGCCACCTGACTATTTCTTGTGGGGAGCGGCAAAAGGTGTTTATAAAGACTGCCTAAAACAATTCAGAACTTAAAAACTGCAATATCCACTTATAATGCTTCAATATCAACCAACACTTTAAAAAAAGTGCTTGACAACAAGTGTAGACGAGTAGCTCTGTGCCTGCAAAATGGTGGAAAACACTTTTGACACATGCTGTAAAATCAAAAGGTTATGTAATAAAATCACTAAATCATGGTTGAATGAAAACATTGTAATTTTTCAATTTACTGTGTGTTTAACATAGCACTGCAGAGAGACTTTTCGAATGCACTTTATATATATCTTATCTTGTGCAAATTTGTTCAAATGTACTTTTTTAATAAAATATATTTCCTGATTTGGCTACTTTTTCGCTACTCTGGTGACTTAATTAGTTTATTGTTTTCTGTTCTGGCTATTTTTTTTCTAATTGGATTCAGTTTGGTGGTGTTTGCGAAGAATTATGACATGCCATTTGTGTGATTTTGACTTTGAGGACTTGATTCATCATGTGCCCTAGATGAAGACAAAGCATTGAATGTTTTTATCAATTATGGCATTATTCTCTCATCCTTAACTTGCCCAAAATGTGACAGTGAGTGCCTAATACGAAAAGATCAGAAGATATTTAGGTGAAATAACCAATATTAACCTGTTAGGTTAATTGAATGCCCAATTAGGTTAATTGAATGCTCTGTTAGGTCAACTGTACACCCTTGATGATTGGTTAGGTTAAGTCATGATATTTTCATTAGTTTAAACAAAAATGATGAGAGCAAACTTTTCTGGTTAATTGCGAGGTGTTTTGCACATTTCCTGTGGTTATGCATCGTTTACAAGATCTTGTAACATAAACATATCCTACATGTTTATGTTACAATATCTCAAAAACTACGCATCTGCACAGGAAACCAATGGCAGATTCACGCAAAGCACCTCAAAATTGACCAGAAAAGTTTGCTCTCATTATAAAACCAGATGGAGTAAAATCCAATATTTACTGCAAATTCATTATCCCTCTAAACTAGGAATTTACCGAGCAATCCAAATAGGTTTCGGTAAATATTTACTATTACACCAGTCTCCTGTAGAAAGTTTTAAAAGCTGGTTTTCACTGTTTTTCAATGTGCTGAATTAAAAAATGATACTCATTTCTGTCACAAATGATTTTTTAAAGAGTTATTGAAGCTTAAAGCTTTAAAATCTTTCTACCCTTTTTTATCTGGGGAACCCCCAGTGGGAACCGCGAGTTCTTGGGTGGGGAGAATCACAAAAACGAGTGGTTTCCAAAGATTTTGAGTCAGATTAATACAAAACACAAAAAAACATAGGAAAAATATAAATTTCACCTTCAAAATTGGCCGAACCTAAAACAATCTAAGCAAACCTAACCTAACCTAAAATAACCTAACCCCTAACCTACCCTTTTCCCATTAGAGAGTTTAAGCTTCAATAACTCTTTAACAAATCATTTGCAACGGAAATGAGTATCATTTTTTAATTCAGCACATTGAAAAACATTGAAAACCAGCTTTTAAAACTTTCTACCGGAGACCGGTGTAATAGTAAAGAAATACCTAGGTTCCTACTAGACTAGCCTAAACCACCCTACACTTTGTCACAGGGGCAACTGTTAAAATTTGGCCTAGACTAGTTTACACAAACCCTAAGCTTAAGTAACAGAACCAAAAGAGACAAGAGAGACAAAACAAGAACAGGAAATAGACATTAAGACCTTCAACAAAGTGAACAACCCCACTGTACACAGTCACCAAAAAGCCAAAAGTGAAAACAAGAAGCCAGTATGCAAGTATTACAGGAGGGGCTTGTGTAAATATAGACTTAAGGGAAGAGAATGTCCATTTGCTCACCCACCACTCTGCAAAAATTTTATACACATGGTGGGAAAGAAGTTGTTTTAAAGAGAACTGCAATCTGGCCCACCTGAAGGGAACAATCCGATTGCAACCACATCAAAATCAATGGAGAGATTACCAGGATAGTGAGCCTGCTACCCATCAGCACTATTTGGCCCAAGGGATGCAAGAAAACCCAAGATCAAATACCATTCTTGCACCCAGATCTTATGCTGATGTAGCGGGTCCAGGTAAGCCCACTGGTGACAATAGTACAGCAAGCAACCATGAAACCCCATTGGGGTTTTACCACCTCATGAAACAAATAAAAGGCATTCCAAGCTCACTTGGGCTCCTCATACAAAAGCAAATGAGAACCCCAGCAGAAACCCTACAAATGCCCTGCATGTGGGAGATGAAACAAATGGCTCCACAAATGTATCAATAATTTACTTAAACATCCAGGGCCTTTACCTAAACTCAAACCATACCAAAGTACCTTACCTAAAAAGCCTAGTGGAAAACACTACTAGCACAGTTATAACCAGGGCTGTGGAGTCAGTCAATTTTGAGTGGAGTCGGAAGTGCATGCTGCCTGCATAGTTGGATGGAGTCGGAGTCGGTGCAAATCCTTCAATTATAACCATAGCAGCCTAGGCCTAGCTCAATTTTATGAATAAAATAGATTTAACTTAATGTTTTAATATATAATATAATATATAAATAATATATAACATATAAATATATAAATATAAAAATATAAATATAAATATATAAATATAAATAATATATAAATATAGTTGCTTATAATTAATAAGGATTATAATTAATTAATTAACATAATTAATAATAAGGAAATTTAAAATTTTGTACTAGCAACCCTAAATCTTTTTCAAATTTTTAGATTTCAATTTGATAATTTTGATAAGCATCACTGAAAGAAGATTTAATGGAAGCGATCCTTTTTTTTAAGAACAAATTCAGTTTAGGTTAGTACATTTTGTTACGGATGTTTATAATAATACAAAAAATCTTATTAATTTACTAAACTAATAATAATCTTATTTTGTTTAAGTTTCAATCAGTTTGTATTTTGCGATTTATTGTAATTTTTGAATAAAGAGAAAAAAAGCCATTAAGACATAGTTACAGCCACTAAGTAACCTGATGAGTCATGTGGTGATGACAAAATGCCTTGTTTATGAATCTCCATTCGCCTAATAAAGCTAATCGTAATCAATTTGGCCTTAACATTCCATCAGAGTCATAATTATACAAGTCAGATTTCTGGAGTCAGAGTGTTAAAATTTTTGGAGTTGGAGTTGGAGTTGGAAAATTTTATCACCGACTCCACAGCCCTGGTTATAACCCTCACAGAAACACACCTGAACCCCATGATCATGAGTAGTGAAATTGCAATCAAAGGGTACACCACCCACAGAGGTGACAGAGAAGACCGTCTAAATGGTGGTGTCCTGATGTACATCCCTGAAAATATTCAAAGTGAACTGCTCATGGCATACTCAAATGGAGCCTGTGAACTACTAATCATCATGCTCAGTATAAATAAAGAAGACATAATACTAGTGAATATCTATAACCCCCCAGATAGCTCTCATCTAGAGCTCACTAAAGTTCTGGAAAAAATCAGGCAATGCCCAGCTATTGTAGACTCGACAAGAGACTTATGGTAATCATTACAAGAGACTTTAATCTCCCAAATTGCACCTGGAACCAATATAGTGGTATGAAATCAGGGACAAAAAGGTCCAAATCAAAACACCTGAATGAGTTTATGGAAAAACTACTACTAGTACAACATGTTCACTGCCAAACTAGAAAAAATAATATCCTAGATTTAGTGCTGACATAATGCAACTACAATTGACCACATTGTTATAACACCAACTATACACTCCGACCACAATGTCATGCACATATTCACAAACTTCTCTCCACAAATGTAAGCAAGACTCATGCCAAATGGACTTGCCATACTCTGACCTAAACCTGCACAAGTCAGACTGGACATCAATAAATAACTGTCTGGGAGAAATAAACTTGGAAGATGAATTAGAAAACCTAGAACCAGAAGAATGCTGGAGTAGAATACAATACCTGCTATCATCAGCATTATACAAGCACACACACCAAAGAAAAACAATAGTGCAAAGAAGCACCTGATAAAAGAACACAGATACAGAAGGACACTTATGAGAAAGAGAACAAAGCTACCTAAACAACTGACAAAGCAATTAAGTGATACAAGACACAGTAACATCCGGAATCAGATACTGATGTTAGAACTTAAAATAAAGGAGTCAATCATAAGAGAGAATATTGATAATGAACACAAAGCTATTGGCACTATAAAGGAAAATAGCAAATTCTTCTTTAGCTATGCTAAACGCAAAGCAGTTATCAAAATGAGCATTGGCCCATTGCTTGCTAAAGATGGACTAACTCTCACATCTACTCCACAGGAAATGGCAAACATTCTACAATCTCAATATGCTTTAAGCTGAAGTACCCCTGTAGTAGCAAAGAAAATAAAAACTACAGCATTTTTTGATAGAGAAGAAAATGACCAAGACAGAGCATTATTGGAAGATATACAAATAACCACTAGAGATATACAACAGGAAATAACTGAGCTACCGGGGAGTTCAGCCCCTGGTCCAGATGGAATTGGAGCAAAGATTCTAAAGGAATGCAAACATACTTTATCTCTGCCTTTGAAAATCCTGTGGAGATCCTCACTAGACACCAGTAGAATACCACCAATCATGAAACAAACAAATATTACCCCAATCTACAAAGGAGGCAAAAGAAAGGAAGCCAAGAACTATAGACCCATATCCTTGACTTCCCATATTATCAAAATATTTGAGAAAGTCCTGAAAAGGCACATTGTCAGTTTTATAGAAAATGAACATCTCTTAGAAGACTTTCAACATGGCTTCAGACAAAAGAGATCCTGCCTTACTGAACTTATAGACCATTGCAATACAATCCTACAATATTTGGGAGAAAACCACAATGTTGATATCATCTATCTAGACTTTGCAAAAGCTTTTGACAAGGTTGACCATAGTACATTATTCCATAAACTAAAAGAACTTGATATTTGTGGAAAAATAGGAAAATGGATCCATGCCTTTCTCTCTGACAGAAAACAAATAATTGTAAATGGAGCAAGATCTATAGAAAAAGAAGTGATTAGTGGATTGCCACAAGGTACAGTACTGGGACCAATTCTACTCATTATAATGCTAAACAATATAAACTGTAACCTAGGAAGCTCTCTCCTGTCATTCACAGATGATACCAGAATACCAAGACCAATTACAGAAAAAGAAGACTGTGTAGAGCTACAGAAAGATCTACAAACCATATATGCATGGGCAGATGCAAACAATATGGCCTTCAATGAAGACAAATTTGAACTAATTAAGTATGGGCCAAATAAATACCTGAAAGAACAATTCAACTACACTGGACCCACAGGAAAAGATATTGTACAAACTGATCATGTTATGGATCTAGGGATTATATTATCTGAAGATGCAACATTCAACAGGCACATTGACAAAGTAACCTCATCATGCAAACAACTAATAGGATATATACTGAGGACATTCAGAACTAGGGACAGCATGACCATGCTTACCCTGTGGAAATCACTTGTTCTTCCACGCATTGACTACTACTCGATAGTAATGTCAAATTAAGAATTAAATGTTTGTTTAGAAATTAATGTTCAAATATATTAAACTTATAAAATATGAGTTGGGGGTGCAAATTAAAAGAATACAATAATATTTAATGGATGTAATTACAATAAATTATGGTTGAGTATAGTAGTGTCTAATTAAGAATTTTAATAATGTTTGATTAATGAAGAAGATAATAATATGTAATACGTAAAAATTAAGATAAATGGTTTGTTTATTAAAATTATTAAATACAAATGGGCAACACAAGAAGTCAGCCCGCGAAGGCTGGGTTTCTAAAAATACCCTGCAGTTATCCAGGCAGGCGTGGGCCAGTAAGGTGTTGGGTGTTAGAACATAATTTAAAATGTAGGTTATTATTTTGGTCTCTTTCGGCTTAAGTATAATTAAATTCATCCCACTCGCATCCCCTCAAATTAATTAAAGCATTTTCGGAATTAAATAAAGTGTTAACAAGCGTTAAAAAGAGTGTTAATATACCCCCTTTGTATTGTAATGGTCTTTGAAAATGACCACACTACCACGCATTTATAACGCATTTATAGAGTATTGTGAAAACGAGTGTTCAGAGAATGAATAATGGTAGAAGAGAAATTGAATAATGAGAGTAAAGTGAAAAGAAAGAAATTATAATGAAACATAATTAAAAAATAATGGAAAAAACGTGTGATTACTACATTTTGATGGCTAGTGGCGGGCCCTACATCATATTTCATGAGGCTTACCCACGTGCCTATTATTTTGATTAAAATTCTTCCAGCCCGGTATAGAGCTTGTAGCATTAATGAATAGTTTCAATTTTTTAAAATATCTAAATGCAAAGTGTACCCTGTTTGCAGGCAAATTTCAATTTCCATTCCTTAAAATTTCATTGTCAATGTAAATTCAAAATGGCGTCTCACTTTCAAAACCCTAAGCATTGCTTCTTCAAAATCTTCACAAGCCTAAAATTTTGTTTTTTTTCTCTTTTCGTTAACATTCCGAGTGTTTTCAAGTCGACTCACAATTGCGCGCTTGTTGAGTCTGACTCAAGATTCTCAGTTATCTGCTCAGGCCAGTTGTAGTGTGGAGTAAAAAATTTCAATCATTTGTTTCATATTTCTTCGCATTTAATTCTTTAGATTTTGTCATTTAGTTCAAAATGGTTCATGTTTGCCGGGTGACTCATTTTCATTTTGTTTTGTCCTCTCACTGTGCTTCCTGTCTTCAAGCCTGCCTATTTTCTTTGTGGTTAAAGTCCTTTTTTTTTTTGTGTTCACATTTTCTGAGTTAGTGATTATTTTCATGAAAATAATAATAATAATAATAATGATTAAGAAATAAGATTTACACTTAATTTATACAAATTCAATTATTTTAGTGTTTAAATACATTGTGGCATGCAATTTTTTATACAATAGGGGTTTAAAAATGGTTGGCATGTAGTAACGCATTTTTAGACAATCAATATAATTTATTTATTTATATATATATATATATATATATATATCCCCGCAAGGGGTTCTAAGCTCGTGCTCTTGAGTGCTCTTTGTGCTCGTTTGTACGTGCTTGTTCCTGGAGGTTTCACGTGCGCCCTCCCGGCCCTAGCACCCAAGGATGATGGGGCTCGACCCTGCAGTCCTTGTCATCCTTGGTCTTTTTCCACTTCGACTGTCCCCTCCACCCTTTCTTTTTCCTCTGTCTTTCCTCTCACTTTTTCTTTGTTTTTCCGCTGAGATATGCCCTTTAAATAGAGGCGAATCAGTTCTTCCTGAACTAAAAAAAAAAAAAATATATATATATATATAATAGAGCATTCTAAGAGATTTGATGAACATGTAACAAAATTTTCCAGAATTTATTAGTAGTTTTTGAGATTGTTCTTTGATTGGATGTAAATAATGGTAGGCTTAATCAAAATTAACTTCAAGGGCTTTTGGGCGAGGTTGAAAGTTCAAATGCTATATTTACGATGTTCATTACAAATCATTACCATCACCAAATCCCCACACTCGCCCGATTGCACGACCATTAATAACATCCAATGTGTAAGTTTTAAGGTTCGCTTTGCTTTATAGATTTAAGTCATTTTAAGGGACAGTCAAAAAACAATCTTAACTATACTGGTTCATACTGGGTCTAATTCGGAAGTTGTCAGATTATATGCTTGCCATATAGGATCGTGTAAATTAAGCTAAATTAGTTTAATTGCAATAGAGAGAGTCGTAAAATTTTGATAAATTCATTTGTTTTTTTTAGATTTCTTTATATACTCATTAATTTCATACTTGTCTATTAACTTATACTTATATATTGATTATATATAAAATTATATATATTTATATACTCATAAAGTTTGGTAGGTAGGCTGATTTATCTATTTTTTTTTCAGTTCCTTTCATTCATTTTCAAGACAAATTCCAACTGATATTTTGTAAAATGGCTGGTTGTGTTGTACTAAAGAAAGATTTCTTGTAGGCCTATCATTAAATATTGGTTATCACTATTGCGTATGGATTCATTCAATTTTATTTTTATAGGTAGGCCAATTTTTATTTGTCTTTCTTCCAGTTCAATGACAATGGTTAAATTTTTATTTGGAATTTAGATTGTATTGCCAAAAGGATGTTTCGATTTGACATTTTAATTTGGGTATTAAAAATGAAAACTGTCCATTTTTTTTTCATTCATGTGTTTTAAATTTTTGTTTTTGTTTACATATTAGGTTGCCTGTATTTTGGGGTTCAAAATATCTATTCTTATTTAGTATAACAATGTCAATTTATAGTTTCAATTGGAAACGATAAATTACTGGGATTTTTGTAATTTCCAAACCATACTGGGTTCTGTTGAAGGAGAGAGTTGTCTCTCAGATGTAATTTGTGAATTGCGAGTTTGATTCATATGAAATTTAGCATTTCAAGTTGGAATTACTGTATTAAAATAATTTTCAGTAGTAATATTTAAAAAAATTTTTACTTTTTAATAACTATTTTGGAAAATTGTTATTGTTTAAAGCTTCAGTCGGGTTTACTAATGCATTTAAAACATTGGCTCGAGTGTTCACTCAGAAATGGAGCCTTCTAGATAGCCAGTAACGTTTTTGTGGCATCTATAGTGCGCTCCCCCCAAAGTGTAAGAGGGTTTGTGATTGTCAGAGAAGTGATGACATGAAGTTTCTGAGGTTCATTTTTGTCTTTTGTATTTAAAAGTATTGATGTGATTTCTGACAGTAGTTTGAACAATATTATTTCTTAAATTATACTAACGGTTACTATGTATGGGCGCTTTTATATTTATACTGTACAATTTTGTTTCATACGTTTTATGACTTTTTTATCTTCTCCAATGTAACTGCCATAAGTGACCTTATTGGTAGCTAGACGTGATAAAATTTTTGCGAAATTTTGAGATTTGTCATTTTTTTTCCATGAATTTGGCCAGAGCAAATTTGTAGTTATTGTTTTGAAGTGAACTGTCAAGAAAATTTGGTAAATTAAATATGAAATGATAAGCAGTACAGAAAAATCATTTCAAATAAACTTTTTTTTCAAAATTTCAAGAGGCTCAATTTGGAAGCAACCAAGTTGAATCCAAGTTCCATCCATTGAGTTTGGTTGACCGGAGAGGTGATTGATCACCAATGATGAGAGAGAGAAAAGAGAAGCCAAAATGCACAGAGATTTGGTGCAGGACAGCTTTGGAAGAGAAGACAGAAGAGAGAAACCAAATGGTATTTTTTGGGCAGTAGCTGGTCATACTGCTTGAATGCTTTGCTAAATATGTGTTTTAGCATGCAGTAGGCAAGCCATGAGAGCTTGAACAGGTGTGTAAGACTGTACTGTCCATACAGACATACAGTAGGTTCGTTGCGAAATGGCCAACAGCGAAGTGATCGTTTGATTGTTGCCAGTGGAAGAGTCTTTCAGCTGGACGTAGGAAGAGCAGTGTTCACTGACAACAGTTAAGAAGAGACAGGCGAGTTGATTCATCATAGACTTCTAAAATTGCAAATTCCGTCCAATTCTGGTGCGTGGTCCCACTTTCAGTATATCTCCCCCTCTGATCCTTTTAGAATTGGACATCTCTCTTTTGTTTTGTTTTTCTCGCCATTTGGAGAGAGAGCGGAACCATTACAGCGTGCTGACCTGTTGTATGTTGATTGATGCAATCCCTTGCATTCTAGCGAAGTGAGCAGGAGAGCTGCGATTGAAAATTGTAGTAGTCCATTGTCAGCGTGCAGATTGTGATCTAAACAACGTCCAGCAAATTAATGTACTGATTATTATGTAATGAAATTATACGTGAAAGGGTGCGATTACTGCCCATATTTATTGTGTTTTTTTGTGAAATAGTATGTGCACCCTGGTCAACATTTTATGTAAACTTTTTCTTATTTTTTTTCTATGTTGCCCGGATAGTAACTGTATAACTATAAAAATAATTGTTTCAAATGTAAAGCGATCTTTGATGAGGAATCGCTGGAATAGATTGTGAATTTGAAGTTTGTGTAACCACTGTAAGAAAATTTTCCGTTATTTTTTTTTGTTTTGGCATGTTGTAGATTAGTTACAGGTTGTAAATTTGGATTGTGATCTAAACAACGTCCAGCAAATTAATGTACTGATTATTATGTAATGAAATTATATGTGAAAGGGTGCGATTATTGCCCATATTTGTTGTGTTTTTCCGTGAAATAGTATGTGCACCCTAGTCAGCATTTTATGTAAACTTTTTCTTATTTTTTTTCTATGTTGCCCTGATAGTAACTGTATAACTATAAAAATAATTGTTTCAAATGTAAAGCGATCTTTGATGAGGAATCGCTGAAATAGATTGTGAATTTGAAGTTTGTGTAACCACTGTAAGAAAATTTTCTATTTTTTTTTTTTGTTTTTGGCACATAGATTAGTTACAGATTGTAAATTTGATTATTAGTGTGAAATGTTATTTTATGCAAATGATGTGAAAATTATAAAGTTGTTTTTGATTTTATAATAATTATACAAAATATCTGATGTGTGGAATTTGTCATTCTAATTATTTCTTATCTATCTCTAAATTGAATTTGTTACAGGAAAAAAAAAAAAATTGAAAAATAAATAACTTTGTTGAATAAATAAATAAATTTGTTAAACGATATTAATAAGTTTTCCTAGTGGAAAACTTATTTTCAAGGGGGTGATGCAAGTATAGTAATGTCAAATTAAGAATTAAATGTTTGTTCATAAATTAATGTTCAAATATATTAAACTTATAAAATACGAGTTGGGAGTGCAAATTAAAAGAATACAATAATATTTAATGGATGTAATTACAATAAATTATGGTTGAGTATAGTAGTGTCTAATTAAGAATTTTAATAATGTTTGATTAATGAAGAAGATAATATGTAATATGTAAAAATTAAGATAAATGATGGTTTGTTTATTAAAATTATCAAATATGAATGGGCAACACAAGGAGTCAGCCCGCAAAGGCTGGGTTTCTAAAAATACCCTGCAGTCATCCGGGCAGGCGTGGGCCAGTAAGGTGTTGGGTGTTAGAACGTAATTTAAAATGTAGGTTATTATTTTGGTCTCTCTTTCGGCTTAAGTATAATTAAATTCATCCCACTCGCGTCCCCCCAAATTAATAAGCATTTTTGGAATTAAATAAAGCATTAACAAGCGTTAAAAAGAATGTTAATATACCCCCTTCCCCCTTTGTATTGTAACGGTCTTCAAAAATTACCACACATTTATACGGTATTGTGAAAACGAGTGTTCAGAGAATGAATAATGGTAGAAGAGAAATTGAATAATGAGAGTAAAGCAAAAAGAAAGAAATTATAACGAAACAAGTAATTAAAATATAATGGAAAAAACGTGTGATTACTACAGCTCTCAATTATGGTTTCCCCACAAACAGAATGAATTACAAAAAATTGAGGGCCTACAAAGAACCTTTACCTCGTATATTAAACAACCTGATGGTCAACAGGTGAGTAAAAACAAATTAAACTACTGGGATAGGCTCAGAGACCTTGACCTTTATTCCATAGAGAGAAGGTTTGAGAGATACATCCAAATCTACACCTGGAAAATTCTAGAAGGGCTTTTAGTTGGCCCCAATACTGAACCAATTGTGCCCACCTCAACAAGAACTGGCAGAATGTGTCAAAAATATCACCTACCACCAAACAGTCTGAGAAGGATTCAAACCCTTCAATATAATTTAGTATCTCTAGGCAGGGTTCTTGCCTGTTTAACTCCTTGCCTAGGTTAAACAAAAGAAAAAGGTCAACAAAGAAAGTAAAAGAGATGCAAATAATATACCATCACAGAACAAGAACCAGACTAAATTACAAGCAAAATATTCCAAGGGTTCTTTGTCATTTTTCTATGTAAATGCAAGAAGTATCCGAGATAAAATAAATGAATTCAAGGCATACGTAGGTCGTAGGTATTGAAAATCCTGATGTTATGATTGTCACTGAAACTTGGACAAAATTCAGTATGATACCAAATAGTCCATTTAGTGAGAGAGATAATACCATTACTTATGAAATTGATGGCTATGAACTTTTTATTATGAATGTAAAATTCAGAGGGTGGCGGAGTATTTATTTATGCCAAGACAAATCTGAATCCAGTTGAAGTTACCTCCGTTAAAGAGGAAATAGTTGAATCTGTATGGATAGATATTGGGCAAAAAATGCCAGGAAAATCAGGATAGGGGGTATCTATAGACCACCTGAGGGATGTTCACTTGGAGGAATCCCCAAAAGTAGAGAAGAAAATAAGTATGTAGAAAATAAACTTATTGATGAAATAAATAAAGCAATGACAAGCAATATTAATTGTTGGAGATTTCAATTACAGATACTCCCCAAGTTATGACCACCCAAACTTACGATGATGACTGTCGTATTAAATAAATTAAAAAATAATAGACGATGAAAAATTCAAATTCCGATCAGTTTATTTACTACTATTATTTACTATTATTTGTGTAATTTGTGTGTTTGTTATTTTACTTTGATTGAACTACGTATATGTTAACGCACATCACTACCATTATGGTTATTATCAACTTACGACCATTTCGACTTATGACAGGTTTGTCGGAACGTAACCCTGTCGTAAGTCGGGGAGTACCTGTATAGGCATATAGACTGGGAAATATTACAAATGCCAGAAAGTAATGAGAGATTCTTAGACTGTATAATTGAGAATGGTTTAACCCAGTTAGTAAAGGAGCCAACCAGGGCCGATGCCATTCTAGATTTAATTCTAACAATAGTCCAGATACCTTCCAGGATATCTCAGTTCAGAAACACTAGGTTCAGGTGATCATTGTATCCTTCGGTTAATATTGTTTGTAATTCAAGACCTAGTGAAAATAAAGTAGAAGTCCCAGATTTTAAAAGAGGAAATATAAATGGACTAGTAAATGATGTGTCTAATAAATTAGACAGATATTCTACAGCCTGAACAGACAGCAACTAGTATGTGGGAAAAATTTAAAAAAGTATAATAATGAACATACAAAGGAAGCATATCCCACAGTGTAAAATCAGAACTGGAAACAATAAAAACCAACCTTGGATAAACTGCAAAGTAAAAAGAGCAATCAGAGAAAAAACAAAAGCATTTCATAAATTCAAAAGAACTAAAAATGGCACAGACTCCGAAATATATAAAAGTAAAAGAAGCATTTGCAAGAAAGCAATCAGAGATAGCAAATGAGACCTGGAAAAAAGTCTAGCCAAGAATTCAAAAAACAATCCTAAAAAGCAGGGTTTCAGAGCCGGAGTCGGAGCCGGAGCCGGAGTCGGTGGAGCCAGTGAATTTTGCTTACCTGGAGCCGGAGCCAGAGCCGGAGTCGGTGGAGCCAGTGAATTTTGCTTACCTGGAGCCGGAGCCGGAGCCAGAAACCTTGAAAATACGGCTCCATGGTCTGGCTCCGGGCGATATATTGCTACCTAAATTGTTATTTGTTAAATATAGGTTTAGTTGCAAATTATAATTCTTGTAATATATTACGAAAAATGGTACCATAGGATTCTTGGATTTTATGGAGGTGTGGAGTTGCAGGAATAATCTGCAAATTTCCATTTTTTAACCATTAAATATTTGGGAAGATTTGTCTTAACAACACTTAATTATATAGGTAAAAAAAAAATTTATGGCGGTGGAGACCTTAGGTAGGTAGGTACTAACTATTTATCTAAGTAGGTAACTACCTAGATACATACCTAGTAAGGTGGTCCTTCGACTTGGATTGAACTATTTTTATTTTTAGGTCAATTATCTTGTATTGCTAAAATTTCTTTTTTTTCAGATTCTTTGTAATTTGTACTGATTCTTTAATTATAATTATCAGTCTATGACCCTTCATAATGGATAGAGATTCAATAAAGAAGTCTGATATATTCAAGTATTTTACTGAAAGTTCAGATAAGAAACACTATGTTTGTTTGTGAAGTTTCTGATGCTTCGGGAAATATTTCAACGTGTGGAACTAAAATTACCAAGCCTCAAAGCAAAAAGCCTGATGTCTCCTCAAGAGCATATAATTTGAAAAGACACTTGAGTCGATTACATCCTGAAATATCAAAAATGATGGAAGAAAAGAAGCAAATGCTTGAGCTTTCAAGCCCAGTACTTGCCAGTTCAAAAACTAAGCAAACCAGCAAAACATTACTAAATTGGACAATTAGTTATATAAATCTAGATATTTATTTTATAATTAACAGAATTTACTATAAAAGAGCCGGAGCCAGAGCCGGAGCCAGACTGTAAAAAATTTCTGTCTGGAGCCGGAGTCGGAGCCAGAAGTTTTTTTACCAGCTCCGAAACCCTGCTAAAAAGTTTTTCAGTCACTTCAATTTGAAAAGTAGAGTGAAAAAGAAAATTGGCCCCCTCCATATAGATGATAAAACTATAGATGATGATCTTGAAATAACTGAAGAACTAAACAAATACTTCTTATCAGTATTCACAAATGAAAATTTAAATAATATTCCTGATCTTATACTACCAGGACAAAATAGAGAAATAAATGAATTAAGGGTAACAAAACTAGATATCCTAAAAGCAATAGATAAATTAAAAATGGAAAAATCTCCAGGGCCAGATGAAATGCATCCAATAGTCATAAAAGCTGCCAAAAAGAATATAGCACAGGCACTAGAAATTATTTTTAATAAATCATTGATATGTACTGAAATTCCAGAGGATTGGAAGAAAGCAAATATGGCAACAATCTTTAAAAAAGGAAAAAGAAACTTGGCAAAAAACTACAGACCCATCAGCCTCACCTCCATTATTTGCAAATTACTCGAAAGTATCATTAGAGGTAAAGTTACTGAGTTCCTTGAAGAGTGCGACCTTATAAATGATAGCCAGCATGGCTTTCGAAATGGAAGGTCCTGTCTAACCAACTTGATTGAATTTTATGATGGAGTCCTATTGCATTTGGACAATAAAGAGCCAGTAGATATAGTGAACTTAGATTTTGCACAGGCATTTGATACTGTTCCTCATGCAAGATTGTTGGTAAAAGTTAGAGCCCATGGTATGAGGTCATATAGCTGACTGGATAGAAGAATGGCTGAGAAACAGAAAACAGAGAGTTCATCTAAATGGAAATAAGTCTATTTGGAGACCCATATTGAGCGCAGTCCCACAGGGGCCTGTGCTGGGACCTCTACTTTTTGTTGTCTATATAAATGATCTAGAGAAAGGCCTATCATGTAAAACCTCAAAATTTGCTGATGATACAAAATTAGGCTAAAATGTTAAGTCAGTAGCAGGAGCAATGACAATACAAAAAGACTTAGACAGAGTAACAGCCTGGGCAGATAAGTGGGAGATGAAATTTAATGTTGATGAGTGCAAGGTTATGCATATTGGGCCAAAAAATCCAGAATTTGAATACAATATGAATGGAATTTGGATTAAAAATGATGATAAAGAGAAAGACTTGGGTGTTACTGTGACTAATGAACTTAAACCCTCAAATCACTATATGGAAATCAGAAATAAAGCAAATGCTAGACTCAATCTCATGCACACACACAATGAATATAAATCACCCAATATTAAAGCAACTATACATTTCATATGTGAGACCCCTCCTCGAATACTATATTCAATTTAATAGTCCCTATTTGATACAAGATATTGAAAAACTGGAAAAAGTACAGAAACGAGTAATAAGAATGATCCCCTCTCTAAGACAATTGACATATAAGAAAAGACTGGCATATCTAAACATGTTCTCATTAAAAAGGAGGAGGTTAAGGGGTGATATGATAGAGGTGTATAAAATGATAAAAGGGTTGGATAAGATAGATTTTAAGTCTCTTTTCATTAAAGATCACAATAACCAGACTAGAGGTCATAGTATGAAATTATTTAAACCAAGATATAAAACAAATTTAAGAAAACATAGTTTTACAAATAGAGTAATTAAGTTTTGGAACAGTCTGACAGAAGAAGTGGTGACTTCAGATACACTTGATTCTTTCAAAAGAAGGTTGGATAGTTTGATGTCTGCAAGAGACATTTGGTGATAGTGTTTAAGCCCATTTTTATTGCATGAATAGTACTAGTTTATTTCATATATATTATGTGCATTTAGGTGATAGATCCCACAGCTCAACACAAGTGTTGTGGGATATAAGGAGGCAGCATGGGTTAGGGGATACTCTCTGTCCTTACACACCCCATTTAAAGAGATTCCTCTGCCGAGTGGTGCTCCCCATAGTACTGTGAGGTATTGAAAAACTCATGATCTTCACTTGCCCCACAAACACCTTTAAATGGGAGACCAAAAATGGGTACACACACATTTCTACATTACTGTACAGTAGGGTGGCTCATTTTTACACTTTTTTCGATATTTGATTGGGGGTAGTGCAGAAAAGTTCCGATTTGGAGAGAAAATAAAGTGTGTAAAATTTTTTTGATCTATGTCAATACCTTCCAGTGGCGGCGAATCCTTAAAAATCGAAAAATAGGCCTAACGGGGTAGATTGGAAAATGGTTTTAAAGACTTACAAAATAAATAATAAAAATTTCAGCACAATCTGTTAATAACTTCCAGTGGCGTCTTAGCCATTAAAATATCCAAAATATTGATTTAAAGCAAGTTTTAACAAGATGTTATACAAATGTTAATTCCGGTATATTTCTGTGCAAACAACCCTGAGAACACTATTATAGGCTTGAATAAATTAATAGCAGTCATTGAACAATGAACATTATATAAAAATTATATAAAATTATATAAAATTTTTGTTTTTAGGCCTATTTTTTGATTTTTAAGGACTCGCCACCACCGGAAGGTATTGACATAGATCAAAAAAATTTTACACTTTATTTTCTCTCCAAATCGCAACTTTTCCGCACTACCCCCAATCAAATATCGAAAAAAGTGTAAAAACGAGCCGCCCTACTGTACAGTCTTTACAGCCACACCTACACTTTTCCTCCTAAGTATATTATAATGTATATGGCTATAAATTGTGACTTGGTCCGCAATTGATATGGACCATGACTTATTTTTGGTTGGCAAGGTACTGGTACTGATGGGTACTATAATGAAATTGACTGGATTCTTTGGATCTGATATATTTGCATGTCAGTTATATATGGATATAGAGTGTAACATATTTGTGGATATTAGCCTATTATGACTTTGATCCTCTGGATCCAGATATTCTATCTTTAGTTTTAAATTGATAATTAATTAGTTTTGTAAAAATTGGTTGTTGCCAATGTACAGGCAGTTTTTACATAGTGGAGCCACCTCGATGGGCCGAAGTGGCCCCTTGTGTGCCCCACTATAAAAATTTCTTGTTCTTATGTACCTTAGAGATATAGGTGCAGTCCCAGTAGATACTTTTAAAAAACGCCTGGACATGTTTTTAGCCAACATACCCGACCAACCCACAGTGGCAGGGTATTCCTCTGCCAGACCAGCCCCCACAAATTCAATAGGGGACCAAATCGTATGGCAGGATCAAGAGAAAAGAAGGGTGACGACCCCGTCGTGGCGCCGCCTAAGGAGGCGCTGAGCGGACTTCGTGGGAGCAGCGCACCTTGAGGCAGAAGCGCTTCAAGGTAAGATCAAGGGAAGAACCGCATGAATTCCGGTCTCAATGGCATACCGTATCGTTGCTAAGAAGTATTTATCATTATACGACTAAAAATTACTCGCCTAGGTTCATTATACTAGCCCAAATTGTTACATATTTCACAAACTTCTTTGAAACTGATTTCCCTCGGCTAGATTCCCATCCTCTATAATGTTAATAACTTAGGTTAGTAAGGCCGCACCGGCATAAAATGTACTCTAACAAGCCTACGCCAAGCATAACTTGTCTGTTCATTTAAGTGATTATACAATACATAGTACTTTACTACCATCGACTTGTCATTAAACAGCATATGTAAATTGAACCTATGATGTTCAGATTCGATGTAAATGATTTTCGCAAAAGGTCTATTATTAATGCCAGTAATATTGAACTGATTGTTTCCCATCGGTATAACCCATCAAATTTAAAAATCAGGCAGCATTAAGGAAACTATAACAACTACAATAACAGTCAAGTGTCAGAATGTGATTGGTTCACGATAGTGAGCAGTAGAGACTTAAGTTTTATACCAGCAGTGTGAATACCATCATATAGACTAGATAGCAAGTCTGTGCTGGAAATTGTCATAATATTTTAAATAACCTACAGTAGTTTCTTATGTATCTAATAAAAATTGCACATACTTTTGTACTGTAAAGTAAAGTCAAGTTCTTAAAAGTTCTAATTTCCACAGAATCGGATACAATACAGATTTCAGTGCTAGGCCTTATTTTTTTCACTAACCCTTTGATGCAGAGCATCTACTTTACCGATTTCATTGTCTAACACGAAGTGACTTTATTCTACCTTGATTACATAGCAATAGCAGATCTAGGATTTTCGAAAGGTGGGTGCGGACCTTTACATACGGTATGTAAAAATTGCGCAAAAATAATGTTTAATTATATAAAAATATAATTACATACACTGGAATTAAAAATACCCTTTAAGCACCAGCAGGCAAATTTTTAGCGTTTACTAAAATGTAGTTAAAGACTAGGTTTCTGGTAGTAAAGGATCACAATGATAGGACAAGAGGCCATAGCCTTAAGCTTTTTCAGCAAAGATGTACATCACAGTTAGTACAACATAGTTTTCCAAATAGAGTAGTAAAATTCTGGAATAGCTTAGATTAAGAAGTTCTGAGTTCCCATACTTTGGACTGCAGTGGCGGCTCGTCGGTAGGCACTGCGGAACTGCAGTACCCCTAAATTTTTTATTTACAATTGAAATAATCAAGAACAATATAAGGATGAGCTCACTGAATAACTTTTTCAATAACTTTTGAAACTTTTATTCATTGCTCAATGCTCATCCTTTTATTTCAGTAATTATTTCAACCCATTCTTAGAGACAGCACCACTAGAATTTTTAGTCACGAGCCGCCACTGCAAGTTTGGAGACTTTTAAGAATAAACTAGATAAATTAATGACTGAAAGAGGTATCTGGTAATGACGTTTTGCTGGAACTGGTAATAGTGTGGAGAAGAGGTTTGTGAACCCCTCCCACATATACATATATAGTTTATTTTTTATTTGGGTAAATCTCATCACCCACACAGAGTGATGGGATGTAGGGAGGCAACATCCTGGGTTAGGGGATACTCTGTCTTTATACCACCCCATTTAAAGAGATTTATCTGCCGAGCGGTGCCCCCCATAGCACTATGATGTATGAAAGACTCAGTATGGTCACTTGCCTCATAGACACCTTTAAATGGGAGACTCTGAATGGGTGTACATTCAAATACTCTATACAGTCTTTACAGTTCCACCTACCCCTTTTCTCTTAATTGTAAAGCTTGTATTATCCAGGTTATATGTACATAGCTATATACATATAGTCATATGAGAAACGTAAACAACGTGATCCTTCGGGTCTGCAAAACTATTGTAAGGTACTGTATATTAGTAGTAGACAAGCAGCGACTAAGATCCTCTAGAGTCAAGATCCATGTAAAACATCTTGAGATGAGAGCATCATATGTTGTTTTAAAATTAGTACGGTAGTGGTATTGAAGAATGATCCACAGGTTCCAAAGATTTAAAGTTAATGTACAGCTAGTAGATGTGTGACAATCTGCAAGTTGCAGACATCAATTGTATCTTAATTTTGCATGTAACGGTATTTGTGGTTTGTTTATATTAACAATGGAGCCACCCAGATGGGCCGAAGGTCCCCTTGTGTGCCCACTATAAAAATTTTTACCATGTTACCACGTGAATATTGGAACTAATTTGATTGACGTTATCTAATCCATCTGTTCAAAGTATTACCTGAATCAGTCATTTAGAGAGAGGAAGATCGTGAATGTGAATACTACGCAAAGGGTTTACAAGCACATTAACCTTGTGTCTACAAATGCTTACAACCATTAATAAATGAATTTGTAAAGCTAGAAAGCATAATTTAATTGAATATCATTTTTATACTCAGTTTCTAAAAATAAAATTGAAAGGTAAGTTGCCAGGTATTTACAAGGGTGGTGTTGATATTCATAATTTTAAAAAAGTATACTTTTTTGCTTTTAGAAATCAAAAAAATTATTATAAAAAAAAAAAGCATTTGGAAGGGGAGCCAAATTAACCAAGCCCCCTCCCCCGCCCCCCCGGAAATCCCTAGTGCAACATAGGGTTATAACTATACACCTAAAAAAATTTGTCTATAGGTTAATGCATAGTCTAATAGAATCACCTACAGTAGACTTCGGTAACGCTTTTCTGTGTCGAACAAACTTATTTTCATCATCCCGCTGGTAAATTTATGGTATGCCTTCAAATTTTTTCAATATAATAATTTAAATATTAATCATGGACTTCGAGAGTAAGTGATAAATTTTTTAAATAATGATGTTTTCTGTAAGTCGTTGCAATTGAATAAAATTAAGTATATTAAAAAGCAGTTCATTTCTAATTTTGAGAAAACTCCCTTTGATGTCAACTTAGTTCAACTTGATAGATAAACAACATTAATGTTTTTTTTTCGCAAAAGCTGATTGAAGATAGAATTAATAATATAGTCATATATCAAAACAAGAACCACCAAGTATTGCACCTTCCAGCACCTTCCTTAATTTGATTTAATTTTATTGTCGATAATTACACAGCTTTGTAAAACATTACACTGGGGAACAAATTTCAACTTTTTGTCTATTGAATTAGATTTGACAGTTAGTTCTAGGTAATTTGGGTGCGCTGAGCACGAATTTTTACTCGGTTTTGCTCTATCAGGTCCTGATTTTGCTCAACACCCTCCTCTTTCGTCGTATTCATAAAAAGGTTTTTTTCTCAATACTCGCTGTCTTTTGCAGTTACACATTATGCAACTAGGTTTTTATCTAGGTATTTGTACCTATTGTTATGGTATTGTTGTATTATGTATATTTTTATATGTAACACCCTAAAAATATTTTAATTTTGTCATTTTTAACCCATTTTAATATTAGTAAATTAAGCTAAAAATATCATAGAATTCTAAAATTTTCTCGAGCGTTCCTGTTCTCTGTAGAGTATTCTAGAGGGACAACTAAAATATATAAAAGCGACTCGTTTCCAGAGTTAATCAGTCAATTCAATCAGTCAGTCAATCAGTCAGTCAGTCAGTCAGTCAGTCAGTCAGTTGAGTTAGTTAATTAAGTTTGGGCATTAACATAATTTTGAATTGGCATATGATTTAGTGAGTAATTTGTCATCGTGATTTAATATAGTTGATTTAATTAGACGTGATTTATATTGTACCTACTCATCCGTGTTTCTAGTTTAATTTCATAGATTGTAAGTACCTATTTCATAATAAGTACCTATTTAAACTAATTTTGTGTTTATATTTCAGATTTTCTTAAATTTATATGAATTAAGGGCTTTAAATACCTTTACAAATTGGCAGAACAATCAAGCAATATGTCATCAAGCACTAGAAAGTTCAAATGCAAAAACAACCCTGATTCCTTCTGTTATATATGTGGAAATTTTACACTTCCACATCAACGAGCAAATATAACTGACTTCGTAAAAAGAGCTTACTTAGCTTATTTTGGCATAAAACTGGGGGACCAAGATAAATCGTGGGCTCCACATAAAGCCTGCACTATATGCATTGAAAGACTGCGACATTGGACGAAGGGTTCGGATTCAAAAATACCTTTTGGAGTTCCGATGGTAAGTTTATGATTTCATAAAACTACGTAATTTAATCACTAGTATACTGTAACTTACCTAAATGTAATTGTAACTTAGGTACATAAACAAAAATTTACAGAAAATGTTTATAAGAATCTCAAATATTGCATAAGGTTGAAACACATAGAAATGTTAAATGTTTGGGTGATAACTTTTGATAAAATTCATAAAAACAAGTCTCTCGTCGCTTTTGTTAACGCTTTACAATTTTTTTTCCATATCAGGTGTGGCGAGAGCCTACTAACCACGAGACCGATTGCTACCTTTGCTTTGTCAAGACTTCGGGCTTCACTAAGAAAAATAAACATTGTATCGAGTACCCAAATTTCGACACCGCGATACGACCTGTGCTACATTCAAATGAGATCCCCATTCCAAAATTTAAGGGTCTGCCAACTCAAGAATTAGTTGAAGATGTTCCTGAAAATATTGTTATGCACTTTGAGGAGTCAGACACCGATTTTGACCCCAGCGTATTTGAAAGTCAAAACGATCCGCAAAAGTTTAACCAGGCCGAGTTGAATGATCTTGTAAGGGATCTAAATTTGCCAAAAAAGGCTGCGGAAATTTTAGCTTCAAGACTTAAAGAGAAGAACTTGCTTACTTCAAACACATACATTTCATTTTACAGAAAAAGAGAAGAAGAACTTGTTAAATATTTTAGAACAGAGGATAGTTTAGTATATTGCTGCGACATAGTTGGTTTGTTAAAGAAGATGGGGGTTGAGTCTTACGATGCAAATGATTGGCGCTTGTTTTTAGACAGTTCGAAAAGGAGTCTTAAGTGTGTGTTGTTGCATAATGGCAATCTATACGGCTCGATACCGATTGGGCACTCAACAAAATTAAAAGAAAAGTATGAACATATAGAAAAGGTTTTAAATCTTATCAAATATAGGGAGCACGAGTGGATCATATGTGTTGACTTAAAAATGGTTAATTTTCTGCTAGGACAACAAGGAGGTATACTAAATATCCCTGCTTCCTTTGCTTATGGGACAGCAGAGCCAAGGAAGAACATTATTTCAAACAAATCTGGCCAGCACGAACATCACTTACTGTCGGAGAAAAAAACGTAATTAATCCACCTTTAGTGAGCAGAGATAAAATCATATTTCCTCCTCTGCATATAAAACTAGGCCTCATTAAACAATATGTAAAAGCTTTAGATACGAACGGCGAGTGTTTCAAATACATAACTTCAAAATTTCCAAGTTTAAGTTATGAAAAAATCAAGGCGGGAATTTTCGACGGTCCACAAATAAGAACAATGATTAAAGACAGCAATTTTCCTAATGTCATGAATGAACGCGAAAAAATGTCTGGTTCTCATTCGTGGACTTGATAGAAAACTTTTTAGGCAATTATAGGGCAGATAACTACGAAGAAATCGTAAAAAAACTTTTAAGGGGACTACAAAGAGTTAGGTTGCAATATGAGCATAAAAATGCATTTTTTTGAATAGCCATCTTGACCAATTTCCAAGTAATTTAGGTGATGTAAGTGACGAACAAGGGGAGAGATTCCACCAAGATATCAAAATTATGGAGGAACGGTACCAAGGCCGCTGGGATTCCCACATGATGGCTGATTACTGCTGGTGCTTGAAAAGAGACCTGCCATCAACAAGCAAATACGCTAGAAAGTCTACAAAAAAAATTTTTGCCACAGTGAAAGCTTCATATCTGTTTGTTTTTTTATTTTAAGTCATTTCTATCGTTATAATGTAATTTTACTGTAGTTTGAACTGCTTGTATTCATGAAACTTGAAAAAAAAAATTAACACATGACTTAATTTTTCAGTCCTAATTTGAAAAATCTGGAAAATGGCACATAGGCTGTCGACAAGAATCAGGACCTGATAGAGCCAAACCGAGTTGAAATTCGTATTCAGCGCACCCAAATTACCTAGAATCAAGTGTCAGATATCATTCAATAAAATACGTGTTGCCCAGTGTTATCTTTGTCAGCTGTTAGAAAATCTAGAAGAGGAAGAACCATTGTCGTCCCAAGGCGATATGATGACTAAGCTGATTGATGCAGCATTGCTTGTATATATTAAGTTAAGGTGTATATATATCCATCTCATAATTGTAAGGTTAGTGAAAAATTCACTTAATTTAGAGCTAGCATTTTTGGGCTCTTGTGGCATCATTGTTTGGGCACTCTTGTGGCATCATTTTTTGGGGGGGCACTGCGCGTCTTTCCGACTCGTTTGGTGAATGCGGCACTTACAGGGTGTGGTCTTACAGAGAGCTCTCTTGCAATTCAGTTTAGTTGTTTGGATACAAGATTGTTGCATCGTGCAATAGTGCAGGTTGTGTTGTTGTTGCAAGGTTTAGAAAGAAGACAATAATTAGTGCCCCGAGGTGACGTGTATATATATATATATATATATATATATATATATATATATATATATATATATATATATATATAGTCTAAAGTCACTAAAAGGGAAATATCACTAAATCTAAGCTGAATGGCAACACGAAGGGATAAACAGACCAACGCGGGGGTTCATATTGTTTGGGGCTAGCCTAGAGATGCTCTTTCCTATCTGACATGCCCCTTTTGTTTTTTATCTTAATTTTATGCAACTGAGGCCTAAGGTAGGCCCACATCGAGTCAGCAACCCTGAGGTAGGACCTAATAGGACCTCCAAGTCCGTAAGTTTTTAGTCTAGCTTAACTTGGGCTGTAGGTTAAATTGGCCCTTCAGAGCTTGGCCGTTCACGGCTCAGCTGGGACTCTGAACCTAATAAACTAAAAATAAAAAAATAACTAAAACTAAACTAAACTAAACTAAAAATAAAAAAAACTCCGAATCCTTCATTTGAAATGAGTTTAGGTAATATTTTATCAAATTTAAATTTGAATACTGTAATTTGCATGATGAAATAAAAGCTGCACCGAATCTACAAAGGAAAATTAAACTTTTATTTTTTCTTACTAAAAATAGAAATGTATTTACGTTTTCTTGTAAAGCTCCAACATAAACTATAAAACCAAAGATACGAGAATGAGCGTCCGTGTACGAGTATTTATGCATAAAAAAATACACGTTTTATGTTGTTAATGCTGTTAATAGTTTGACTTTGTAACTGTTAAATGGTTTTATTTACACGTGTTGAGGTGAAGTGTGGGCGTACTGCAAGCACAGACACTTCTCAGGCACAGGGTTGGCGATCCCCTGCCTTCTTCAACTGTCTTTTTGCATCATTCCGTGGATTTACTACTATGCTTGTTTCCGTGGACGACGCTTTTTCTTCCCTTCGGCAGGAGCGTATTCATCGAGGAGAATTTTACATGCGACAAATTTTGGGCACCGCCTGTGAATTCACCTACAGTTCCCCCGTGCCCCTTCTCGTCGCCTCCCTTTCTCCCCCACTCGCTCCGCGTTCCTACCTTACCCCAACTCCTGTGGACCTAGCCGAGTTCCTCCTCCAGTTCCACAGCCTCCCCCATTCCTCCCATCTCAGCACTCTCCCTTTTGCCACGTTTTCTCCGTCTCCGTGCGAGCCTCAGCAGGAACTACACTCCTCAGATTGAAGCATTTTTTTCATCGTTTGCATCAAACGATTTCTTCTTTTCTCGCTCACTTCGTTCTTTGGGGGAAGACTACTTGTAGTGACTACTGAAGTGGCAGAGACGTTTTCAAATACCTTAGCAATGTTCCATTAACACAATTAGCGATATTCCATCAACACAAACACGACCAAGATAACATCACACAAACATGACTAAGATGACGTCACAGCGAGGGGAATATCTCAAGGCATCACAACTCGACTTCGTTACAAGGACTTCTGGACGTGCCTTGAGAGCTCTCCCTCCGAAGATTCAGTGACAACCAAGCTACCACCATGTAAACATCTTTCGTGCAGGCCCCACTTGGGCTGGTGTCATTCACCGAACTTTATATAAAGACTCGCGCGTTATTAATATCAAGCCATTATTATAATGAAAGCATTATTTCAAGTGTAAACAATCAACATGTTCTATCGCATTCATAACTCACTTGTTTTGTTTAATAAAGGAAGAAAACTCATTCTATCAATCAACCTAATTAATAACTTAATAAAATTTTTTGATCTGCAAAGATCTGGTGACCTCGGCCTAAGCATTTATTAACAATCAATCATTAACAAACAATTAACCATTATTATTATTATTCATATTATAGTACCGATTTACGCATAAAAGTGGTAACTATAAATTGGCTACATACATATATATATATATATATATATATTTCCTTTTTTTATGCAGGTTAGGAGGGGCCACGGGCCAAATTCAAGGTCTTGGGTTTTGGAGATGCCGAAACACACTGCGTTTGAGAGATTGGGGGTCACAGACAGGGGGAAAGATGTATTCAAGAAGACTGTTCTACAGTTGACTGGTTGAGCAGATGAAAGATTGAAAATACCAATTAACCCTTACGTTAGAAAGTTGGACAGAAAAGGAATGAGAAAGTGTCGAAAGTGTGGTTCTGCGTGCTCTCTTTAAAGGAGGCGGCATGCAGTTTGAGAGCAATGTCCGCTATAATACCGATAGTAAAGAGTGAGGCAACATTGCGGCGAACAGAGAGGGATTAAAGACAGTCTGTAGGAAGTGGGGAATTGATGAGACGAAAAGCCTTTGATTGCACTTGGTTAAATACGGCCGTGTGAGTTGAGCTGATGGAAAGATAGAAACAAGAGAAGGGCAGTTTGAACATTAAAGATTTGTGCCAGACTCAATCAAAAGCTTTCGATATGTCCAGCGCAATAGCAAAAGTTTCACCGAAATCTTGAAAGGAGGATGACCAAGAGTAAGAGAGATATGCAAGAAGATCGCCAGTAGAGCGTCTCTTGATGAACCTATATTGATGATCTGAAAGAATAGTGTGCGAAGAGAGGTGTTTAAGAATCTTCCTATTAAGGATAGGTTCAAAAACTTTAGAAAGGCAACAAAAAGCAATTGGACGATAATTGGAGGATTGAGAGCGGTCACCCCTCTTTGGGACAGGCTGAATGAAAGCGAATTTCCAGCAAGGAAAAGTATCAGATGAAAGACAAAGACGAAAGAGTTTGCCAAGCCAGGGTGTCAGCACAGAAGCAGAGTTCTTGAGAACAACAGGATGAACACCATCAGGACCGTACGCTTTCTAGAGCTGAACCCAGATAGGGCAGAAAGAATATCTTTAGAAGAGATTCTAATTTCAGACATAATTGGAACCGAAAATTTGAGCAAAGAATTCAGCTTTGTCAGGAGAAGAGACGGCAACTGAGCCGTAGAAATGGAAGAGAGGAAGGAAAGAAGAGGAAGTAAATTGTTGAAAAGATTCTTAGCTACATGCCAGAAAGAGCGAAAACAATTAGAATTGGATAGGTTTTCACATTTTTGTCGGATGAAGGAATTTCTGGCGAATCGAAGAACAGATTTTGCACGATTCCGGACAGAAATATAAGCTGAGTGATAGTCAGGAGTTGGATAGCGACGGTATCTTCTGAAAGCCTCCTCTTTGTTGCGGATAGCATTAAAACAAAGCTAAACGAAGGTTTTTTATATTAGTAGTAGGAATAGAATATGGAATGCACGCCTCCATGCCCGAGAGAATTACCTCCATGATGCGCTCAGAACACTCAGAAGAGCCCCGGCCACGGAAGCAGTAATCATTCCATGAGAAATCACAGAAGTACTACTTGAGGGCCTCCCAATCAACGACGCCAAAGTGCCAAAAGTGCCTTTTGGGAGGACCCAAAGGCCGAATTGGAGCGATAGGACAGGACACAGATATAAGACTGCGGTCGGAGACATAGGATTCTGGCATTATATATATATATATATATATATATATATATATTACTAAATCACTGGGAAAGGTTACGCGAATTAAACCTATATTCACTGGAAAGAAGAGAGAGATACACCATTATTTATACTTGGAAAATAATGGAGAAACTAGTCCCTAATAAATGCAAAAAACTTCACTTTTTTTTACGTGAAGGTTAAAATATGATAAAAACCCACTCTAATAGACAGTCCCAGGAATCTAATTTGGTTTCGTTATGTAGATGATATTTTCTCATTTTGGCCTAACCACTGGAACAACTTTGACACTTTCTTTCAGTCATTAAATAATCTTGTTCCCTCTATTAAATTTAAATATGAATGGGAGAACGACAAACAATTACCTTTTCTAGATGTTTTGGTCATTAACGAAAGCGGAAAGCCCAATTTCACGGTCTATAGAAAACCTACTCATTGTAATTCGTACATTCATTATTTTTCATATCATGATGAAGGGGTTAAAAGCTCAATTATTTCTTCCATGTTTCTAAGAGCGGTCCTATTCAAAGGAGTGACATAACGAAGGAGTGACATAACAAAGGAGTGACAAATCGGAGATAAAATTCAAAGGAGTGACACGAAAATACCAACAAAGAAGAAGAAAGAACAAATCCAGAGGGAAGAGAGGCTTGCAACTGTTAGGTTAGGTTAGGTTAGGCTAGGTTAAGTTAGGTTAGGTTTCTAGTTTTTGAAATAAAATCTTAATTTTAACAATTCTGTCACTCCTTCGTTACGGTATTTATGTCACTCCTTTGTTATGTCACTCCTTTGAAATGTCACTCCTTCGATACAGACCCTTCTAAGAGCACTCAGGATTTGTAGCCCACACTTGCTGGACCCGGAAAATTCAAAGATTTGGAACATTTACAGCATTCCCTGTAAAAGTTGTGATTTAGTATACGTAGGAGAAACTGGAAGAAATATTGAAACCCATATTAAAGAACACAAATATGCCTTCAGAAGTTGTAATACTAATAATGCCATTTTTTATCACGCCAGCCAAAATAATCATGCTATAGATTGGGAATCAAGTAAAGTACTTTATAAATGTAATAATTATGTCAAAAGAAAAATAATAAAATCTGTATGTATAGAACAAGAAGATAAATTTTAATTTGTGCGAAGGTACTTATAAGTTGGACCCTTTAATGAGATTCTTGGTCAAAAAAATCCCTTACGGAGTCGGGGGAACAGGTTCTAACCTAAGTGTGAATTTCTTAAAGGCCTCTGGATTGTTTCCTTACTCGCTTTTGGTTCATTCGTTTTTTTTTTGTTTTTTTTTCGGTAAAATGTAAATGGAATAATAAACGTAAATGTAAATGTAATAATGGAAGCAGAGCTGGGCAATAAATACATTGAATGTATTTAAATACTAAATACTAAATACATGGGAGAAATGTATTTAAATACTAAATACATTTTACGAATGTATTCAGATACAAAATACATCAATTGTATTTAAATACATTTGTAAATACATTTTAAATACATACAAATTTTAACATATGCATTCACTAATTCATGTTTTGATAAATTTCTACTTTAGGGGACACGGTGAATTTCGAAATAAATACACCACTCGATAGATCAGACGATTTTAAAAGCTTTTTCATCAATGAATTTTCCATCGCAAATTGGATTGATTGCAACGAGTTAGTTACACAGGCCCACTTAAGGCACAGCCGTTTTGTACGATTATTCGGTCAATTTCAAGATATTTTTTGATGTCTAAAAAAACACTTACCTTCAGATGAGTGTACAGATTCGTTGTAGCATTGCTTGCAGCAGAGACTTCGTGTTTACACAGCAAGCAGGTGCACTTTACCTTATTACCGTCTTTAGATTCAATTTTAAAGTATTTTCCATCAAACAGAGGGTGCACTAAATTGTTATCTGCAGATATATCACTGTTTGATTCACCGGATTTGCTTGTTGAAGCTATGACACGCCACGATAAAGAAATCAACCGCTTTCGACTAAGAGTGGCACACAACTGATTGAACTGACACGTTGAAACATGAACCATACTGTACTACACTTTCGACGCGTCGTACTGTGCTAGTACAGAACGTGTATTAAACCAGTAAAAGTATTTACATTTTTATATTTTGAGTATTTAAATACTCATTAAAGTATTTAAATACTATATTTAAATACATGAAAAACAATGTATTTATAAATGTATTTAAATATGTATTTAAATACTGCCCAGCTCTGAATGGAAGTAATAAATGTGGAAATAAATATAAATGCAATAAATGTAATAATAAAGGTAATAAAATAAATGTAATAATTAGTGTACAGGTAATAATAATAAATGCAGTAATTATGTCAAAATAATAGAATCTGTATGTATTGAACAAGAGGATAGTTTTAATTTGTGCGAATGTACTTGTAAGCGGGACCCTTTAATAAAAATGCCCTTCTGGGGTCGGGGGAACGGGATCTAGCCTAGGTGCAAATTTCTTAATGGTCTCTGGATTGTTTCCTTCTCGCCTTTTTCATTCGTTTTTCGGTTTATAATTTCTGTATAATAAACAACAATGTAATAATAAATTTATAATTTCTGTAATAAATAATAATGCACTATTAAATGTAATAAATTTAATAATAAATGTAATAATGTAAAAAAAAAAAAAAATAGAATCTATATGTATAGAACAAGATAGTTTTAAATTTGTGCGAATGTACTTCTAAGCGGGTCCCTTTAATAAAAATGACCTTCCAGTGTCGGGAGAATGGGATCTAACCTAGGCGCAAATTTCTTAATGGTCCCTGGACTGTTTTCCCTCTTGTTTTTGGTTCATTCGTTTTTCTGTATCCACCTGAAGAGAATGCCAGTGGGCATCGAAACTGTTGTGGAAATAAACTGTCTATAAGAGGGAGTTTTTATTATCCTTGTCCCTAATCTTACTCTGAACCCTGTAACTTCCCAAACAAGTGGAAAGTAGAAAAGGTAGACTGTGTCGTGTTGTGAGAGGACCAAGATTGTTTAATCAGCTGCCCAAAGACCTAAGGAACAGGAATGGAGTTGCGGTGGACATCTTCAAAAGAAGATAAGACGCGTGGCTCAGAACAATCCCCGATGAGCCGGGCATACCTGGCTATGTGAGGTGGAAAGTACAAGAAACCAACTCAGTACTTCACCAGGCCAACTCGAGAGGAGGGGCGACAAGCTTGACCTTCGTGAAGTGAGGAATCATCGCGCGGAACACTTGAAAAGTTAAAAGGTATATATATATATATATATATATATATATATATATATATATATATATATATGCACTAGAATCACAAAATAACACGTGACCTTATTAATAAGCAAACAACCACAAGGAAAAGGAAACACAAAGTCCGAGCGCTTTCGTGATATATTCACATTATCAAGGAGGAACAGATAATGTGAATATATCACGAAAGCGCTCGGACTTTGTGTTTCCTTTTCCTTGTGGTTGTTTGCTTATATATATATAATATATATGTCCCCATTATAATAATAGCCAAGTTTTGTTTGTTTGTTTATATGTCTGTCTGTTTGTTTGTTGCAGAATTGTGTCACGCTCTGAAGGAATTAGATAGGAATAATTAGAAGCTATGAATTATTGTATTACGGGCGGCAATGTGAAGCTCAAGATTTTCATGACTGTGTTCTTTTCTGTAGTTTAGCAATGGGGGAAGGGTGAGGGTGGGGGAAGGGTTGGGGTGAGGGTGGGGGGAAGGGTGGTGGTGGGGGTAATGGGGGATGGGTGTGGTAATGGGGAGGGGTGGGGGTAATGGGGGAGTGGGTTAGCCCCCAAGTTGTATGAATGGGGGTGAGGAGGTTTTGGGAGATACCAGATTCAGAAATGTTGACACAATGTGAAGCTCAAAATTTTCACGGCTGGGTTCTTTTTTTGTAGTTTAGCCTGTCTAACCGTCAGCGAAGCGACGGGAATAATAATAAATATATTTTATAATGATCCTATCCTTTTTTATACTAACAGTGTTCAAGGTATCATTCCTGACTTAATAAGCTTGCTCTTCTCCTACGTTGTCGTTCTCTTGCCAATCGTCTTCTTATTTCTGCAGCAGTCTCCATTTTCGTGGTTCATATATATTTTGCCGTCATTCTTGACGGCACGGGTACACTAGTATATATATATACCCTCGCCTGTGGCCACCTTGTCGTGGTGGGTGGGCTCCCGTGTTGACCCAGTGGGCTACGTCAGCTGGGGCTTAGCCCCAGGAAGGGTCACCCATGCCGGACAGGCTACTGGGGAGACCGGGCTAAGAGCCACTAAAGTCTTTGGCTCCCAGTACGGGTGTCCAGTGCTGTCCTCCAAAGGTGCGCCCACTGTGTTGAATGGTTGGGTGTCCGGGCCGGTGGGATTGGCGGGATGGGGTCTTTGCGCCGTTTGAGGGCAAACTTTCGCATCAGGGTGCCCCGTTTTTAAACCGACGGCGTGTCCCCTGGGGACGAGGTACCCCGCCCCTGCGGTTTGCGCAACCAGGCCCCTGAGTCCTCTACCACTGGAAGACCACGTCTTGAGGTCGCCCCCCCTCCTCCAGCAGCGGGGGAAGTCGGCATTCATGTTCATCCTATCGACCGTTGGATATCCCAGTCCATTTCGATTCTACAGCCTCCCTATCCCTTCCAAGTATCCACAAATTCCTAGTGATCCGGCCTACCTCTGGGTCCCTTCCGACCAACTCTGAAAGGACGTTTCAGGCGATCCGAGCCCGCAGCAACTCCAGCTGCTATGATGTGCGACCACAGAGGGATGGCTCCCTCCTCATAAAATCACGCTCAGATGCAGAAACGAAAGCCCTACTCTCCCTCACTGAGGTCCTTGGATGCTTGTTGTCCGTCTCCCCACACCCTCGCCTGAACCAGTCAGGACACTATTTAAGCCACCCGCCTATTATCGATCACAGTGAACGAGCTCTTGGAGGACCTCGCACCCCGAGGGTGTCGCTAAGATCCATCGCTTCACATCCCGACAGGGAGGCACTCCCTCCACCACCCCGCGCTTACTTCTTATCTTCAATACCCTTCGTCCCTCCCGACTGTATTGTATCGGGTATGGAAGACAGCACGTCGTGCGAGTTCACTGTCCACCCATACATCCCAGACCTGACCCGTTGCTTTAAATGCAACAAATTCGGACACGTCAGTTCAGTTTGCCGACAACCGCACGAACTGTGTTTTTGTTGCGGAGAAATTGCTCACCCAGACAAGTGCCTCAACACACCCAAATACTCCAATTGCGAAGGCGCACACCCCTTTTCATCCCGCGAATGCCTTTTCTTCAAGTTCGAGAATGAAGTCCGAGTCCTGCAGGTAGCAGACTTCCTTAGCCTCCAAGAGGCGCGAGACAGGGTGCGGTGTCTGGAGGTGAGGCCGGGGTTATCTTACGCCGCTGCTCTCGGCTCTGTCCTCTCAGCACGCCGCCCTGGTCTGTCGCTCAAACCCCCCTCGACCACTGCCCCCCATCCTCTCAAAGGGAGTCCTCGCTGGACCGAACGACCTCCTGTCCCCTCACCTGCCACAGATTCCCCAGGAATCTGGGACCAGGACACCCAGGCCCCGTCCACCTCGAACCCTGCCCTCCCAGCACTCTCTGCACACACCTGAACCAAGCCGACGAGGAGGAGACGCCGGAGCAAGTCGCCAGACCCACCGCCCTTTCAACATGCCTCTCCCTCTTACCCCAGATCTAAAAAGACGACTCGGACCCTCACACCCCCACCTCGTCTACGAGGACCATATCACCCCACCGCAGAATTCCCTCCAATCTACCCCCACAGACTCTGACAATAGTAGCCGAGTTACACGACTCTCCTCCCACGACGAAATCCATCCTGGACAACATCCTCTCCCCCGAGGATCCAGTGGATGCGGCTCTGGCGTAGCTACATGGTGTGGCCAATGGGAGCTCGGCCGTGCCCATAAGTCTTATGGATCTGCCCTTGCCTCCTGGTACCATTTTTTCCACCCCTCCACGAGAACACTCTGGTTCATCTCCTTCCACCCCTACAGTACCTGCCCCCCCAACACCTCCATGTTAGCCACCCTGAGCACGTCCTCCCTCCCACCTGCCCGATCCTTCTGGTACCCCCTATCGCCACCCAGGGTCCGCCGCGAGACCCCAGACAGGCTGGGAGGTGCCACTTTGGAAAATAAAGTGCCCCCTCCTGGCTCGAACACAGAAGCCCACCAAGAAACTCCTCACCCTCTGAGCCCACGACGTTCTCCTAGCTGCCATGACCCACGCCCCCAGTCTCGCTCGGCCGACTCGACCCCCCAATCTCCGCTGAGATCGACTGGGCGACCGATTCCTTCACTGGTGAACGGCAGATAGCCAGCCATGCTCCTGACCCATCCTTCGCCTTCGCGAACCCCAGATTTTTCTTCACACCCAAACCCTTAGCACCTACACTTTTACCCATCCCCCATCATCGAATAATGGACCCTCCGAAAACTACAATAGTACATTGGAAATGCAGAGGAATATTCGAGAACTACGAAGGTCTTAGTTCCTCGATTGCTACTTCCCGTCCAATGGGTGTCTGTCTCCAGGAGCTAATCCTGGGGACCAGGCCCATGTCCTGCCCTACTGGATATTCCTACATCACCACCCAGTCTCCTTCCTGCACTCGAAGGGGTACTGCCATTCTCGTACACCACGCAGTCCCCTTCCACAATCTCTCTATCCGATCCCCGTTACAGGTGATTGCTACCCGGCTTTCCCTGGATAGACAGTACACCGTCTGTTCAATATACCTCCCTCCCCACACTCAAGTCTCCCGCGATGACGTGGTGGTGGTGGTGGTGGTAAAACAACTCCCCAGGCCCTTATTACTGGACGATTTCAATAGTCGCCACCTGTCATTCGTCTCGACCGATTCCCTCCTAGACATCCCATTCTATCTATGCGCGGCGATTTCTGACCTCCCACCCCAAGGACGAAGCTGTCACTCCACTGAAGCGGTCCGCTCTTTCCTGGACCTTTCAACATGCCCGCCCCTCAGTTACCCCCATCTCATACAACATCCATCCTCCTTGGCTCCTCACTCCTATCAAGTTTTGCAGGAACCTGTGTGCCCTACCAAAAACTACCACGATCGCTACGGTATACAGGTCACTCTTCTGAGAACACGCAACTCAACACCCAGACACTGTCCACATTTATATAGATGGTTCCCGCTAGGAGGCTGGTACGGCCGCCGCAGCGGTAATACTAGCCCAGCCGCTTTCTCGAGGCGTCAGCCTGCCCCGCGAGGCCTCGGTTTTCTCAGAACTTTTCGCGATTATGGAGGCCCTCGACATCGTGCGCACCCACCCTGCCAGCTCTTTTGTCGTTTATTCGGATTCCCAAAGCGCATTTCTCTCCCGAGAAAAATTTAACCCCCTCACCCGCTCGTCTGTACCATCCAGCAAACCTTCCACTTTTTAACAACCTCCCGACACAAGACAATCGCCTTCTGCTGGGTCCGCTCCATCTGGCAACGGGAATAGTACCAGGCCACATACAACAAACTCCACAAGGTCAAACCGCAATTAGGATACTGGGCCTCCTCATTCCACCGGTTCCGCCATAAAGTAATTTTAGCCCGTCTCCGCCTAGGACACGCATGTATTACACAGTCACTTTATTGCTAAATCGCCAGCACTGCTCTACCCTACCTGCCATACCCCAATCACTGTCGTACATCTCCTGGTCGAATGCCCAAACCTGTCTGCTCTTCGTCGCAAGTGTTTCCCTCTCTTGTCCAGAATTTCCATACCCGAGCGTCTACAATCCATACTCCCCGAAGGCCCCCACTTTTCAGTGGAAGCGATTTTCCTTTTCCTCACTCATTCCCATCTGCTTCATTGTATCTAAGACCATACCCCTCCTACCCTGTATCCAGTAACTGAACCTTACTCACTCCCCTTATCTACCATCCCAACTCAGTGACACCACTCACCCACTGTCTCGCCGAGATATGTACCACTTTCCCTAGGTACGAATCGGCGGGAAATTAAAATAAATAAATAAATAAATAAATAAATAAATAAATAAATATATATATATATTTTTTTTTTTGTATTGGGGCGTTTACCGCCACTTCCCGCTATATGGTAGCGGATATCATGGCGAGGCGGAATACGAGAAAGAGAAACGGAGACGGAGAAAAGGCACTAGAAAAGGGAGAACAGCGGACTACAGGTGAGAAGTCACCTAAAGCTCAGATAGGATGCGAGATTGGGAGAGGAAGAGGAAAAGACGTCAAGCGAGAAGAGAGGGCTCTCAGCGAGCATAAGGCGTAAACGTTCGGGGAGGGGGAAATCAGAAAGGAACGGGAAGGCGCGACGACGTACTGACGACAGGGTGGGGCATTCCACAAGGATGTGAGAGACGGTGAGGGGCGACTGGCAGGAGGCGCAACGAGGAGCCTCCTGCCGGAACATAAGATAGCCGTGCGTGAGGCGCGTATGGCCGATGCGAAGCCGCGCAAGGACGACCTCTTTGTGTCTGGAGCGGTGGAAAGAGGACACCCAATATGACAGACGGGGGCGGATGGACCAGAGTTTATTTCCGGTGGCATCGTCCCAGGACTGTTGCCACATGCGGTCGTAAAAGGAACGAAAGACCTGCACATAGTCTGAGAAGGGGAGCGGGCGGGGGAGGGGAGGCAGCGAGGCGGCGGACCGGGCTATGCGGTCCGCCGCCTCATTACCGGAAACACCAACATGGGCAGGAACCCAGCAGAAGGTGACCCGGATCCGGTGAACGGTGTGCAGGACATGGTACTCCTGTTGAATACGGCGTACGAGGGGGTCCGGGGAATCATAGCGCTCGAGCGCCTGAAGGGCGCTCAGCGAGTCCGAAAAAATGGTACAGGAGGACCGCGAACAACCCGATACCAGACGGAGGGCTTCCAGAAGGGCAAAGAGCTCCGCGGAAAAGATGGAGGCCTGAACCGGCAGGGGGATACCCCGGGAGGTAGGTGACAATGACGGAGAGAAGACGGCGGCCGCGACACCTGCAGGGGAGCGCGAGCCGTCGGTGTAGACGGGAACGTCGTCCGAATGGACGGGAGATGGGCCAGAAAAGAAGACCGGAGGACGGCAGGAGGAGACTCCTTACGCAGGCCACGGAGCGCCTGGCAACGGCAGATAGGGGTGGTCCGCCAGGGGGGCGACAGATCGAAGGAGAACGGCAGAATAGAGGGTGGGGGGATCCCCAGGGACGAGAAAATCTCGGCCAGAGAGGCAGCGAAATGCCACGTGTCAGGCCGGGGTAGCGCCTGGGACATCGCGGAGAAGAGTAGGGACATCGGAAGGCGGCAGATGCGAAGGTAACACTTCGCCATGAGAAGGCCCCGGCGAAGGGGCAGGGGGGGGGGGGTGTCCACAGTCCACCTGAAGACTAGCGACAGGGACGAGCGGAAGGCACCCGACGCCAGGCAAAGGCCACGGTGGAGAAGAGGATCCAGCATACGGAGTGCCGGAGAGGAGGCGGAGCTGTAGACCACACTGCCGTAGTCGACACGGGATTGCACCAGGGAGGTGTACAGGCGCAGCAGAGTACGCCTGTCCGCCCCCCAGGTCGTGTGGGACAGATGACCCAAAAGGGAGAGGGTGCGGCGAGATGTTTGCCGCAACCGCCTAAGGTGTGGAACCCAACCGAAAAATCCGTCGAGGGTCATACCCAGGAATCTAACGGATGGGACGAGGGGAAGAGGAGTGCCGGCAAGGGTAAGGGCGAAGGTATGCGACAGACGGAGGCGCCGAGGACGGAAAAGCATACTGGAAGACTTAGAGGGTGAAAAAGCATAGCCAACCGAGGACGCCCAGCGAACCACCGCGTTGATGGCTAGCTGAGCCGACGTTCAGCCAAAGACGGGAGGCGGCCAGAGCAATAGATAGCCAGGTCATCGGCATAGAGGGAGCTACGAACGGATGTAGGCAGGACCGTAGCGACTGTGTTCATCACGAGTGAGAAACACAAGACGCTAAGGACACTACCCTGAGGGACACCCTCCTCCAACGGAAAGCGGTCAGAGAGGGTAGAACCGATGCGGACGCGGAAAGAACGGGCGGACAAGAAGTTATAAATAAAGGAAGGGAGAAAGCCTACGAAACCCAGGGAGCGTAAGCAGTCGAAGACCGCGCTCCGCCGGGTAGTATCGTAGGCCTTCTGGAGGTCGAAAAGACGGCGAGTACAAATTGACGCCGGGAGAAAGCCTCCTGCACGTCATGGCTAAGGAGAAGGAGGGGGTCGGTGGTAGACCGGAAGCGCCGGAAAGCCTGGGTAGCAGGGTACTGGTCACTCGCCTCCAAGGTAAAGGACAGCCGCGAGGCGACCATCGCCTCCATCACCTTGCAGGCACAGCATGTTAGGGAAATGGGGCGATAGTTCGACGGGAGTGAGGGGTCTTTATCGGGCTTCGGGATGGGGACGACGAGGACTCACGCCACCGGTCCGGAAATGAACCCTCCAACCAAATCCGGTTATAGAGGTCCAGTAGAAAGCTGAGAGCAGAGGGGTGGAGGTGCCGTAACAAGTCATAGGGGATATTATGATATTATCGGGGCCGGGGGCGGAGGAGCGTCGGGGGCGGAGGGCCTCCCGAAGCTCTGTCATGTGGAAGAGGTAATTATAGGGGTCATCCCTATGAAGTGGAAATTCCGGTGGGTCGCGGCGGGAGTGGGGGGAATCGGAACCGGAGATGGCTGCGAAGTGCGCCGCGAGTGCGTTCGCGACGGCCTCCGGATCGGACACGAACTCGTCGTCCCCGACCCGAAGCACCGGGGGTCGAGGGGACACAGGTCCCCTCAAAGCTACGCACCTTGCGCCAAACAGTCGAGGGGGCGGTCGAGGAGGAGATCCCGGACACGTAACTCCGCCAGGAGGTACGCCGGGCTAGTTTCAAGACCCGACGGGCCACTGCCTTCAGGTGCTGAAACGCCATCTTATGCTCCAGCTGGCGGGTCCGGTAGAAGCGACGGCCAGCACGGCGCCGCTCCTGAACGGCACGGGAGCACTCTGGGGTCCACCATGGGACGCTGCGCGGCCTGGGGGAGCCTGAGGTACGGGGATGCAACTGGCGGCAGCCGAGAGGATCTTGCTTTCGAGAAAGGCGAGGGCCTCACTAACGGAGGGAAAGGCAGGAATGGACGGCGAGATCGCCGTGCACCTCGTGTATGAGGCCCATTTCGCTCGGGCGAACAGCCAGCGCGGGCGGACAGAGGTGGGGGGGAGAGACGGGTTGGGGTAAGACACACAGGGAAATGGTCACTGCCGGAAGAATCCGCAGGACCTCCCAGGTGAACTCCGTCACGATATCGAGGGAACCAGGAAAGATCAATACAGGTGAAACTGTCATGGGCCGAGTGGGGCAGGTTGGGGAGCCATCGTTCAGAAAGGTGAACTCTAGCTCGTCCATAAGGGAGAGAAGGGTCCCGGAGAGAAAGGTGGAGCAAACGTTCCCCCAGGCCGGGTCCCGACTGTTGAAGTCCCCGAGAAGCAGGAAAGGCGGGGGAAACTGCAGAATTAGGTCACGGAGAGAATCGGGTGGAGGGCGTACGTTAGGGGAGAGGTAAAGAGAGCAGACCGTGAGCTGACGCCACAAAGAAAGGCGCACGGCCACAGCTTGCAAGACAGTACGGAGCGGGAGGGGGCGGAAAGGGACGGAGCGGTGCACGAAGACCGCGGAGCCCCCCCTACCCGCCCCATCGAGAGGCGGGGAGGGGAGCCCGCAGTAGCCGGACACTCGAGGGAGGGAACGGGAGCCCAGTATCGTCTCCTGAAGGCAGAAACACGCCGGACACCTGGAGGCCAGGAGAGAAGAGAAACTCTCGAGGCCTACCAGGAGCCCGCGGATGTTCCACTGCAGGAGCGAAGTATATGGAGGGGTAGGAAAGTCTGCGAAACGGATGGTTATGGGTGGGTGGGCCGATCGGCGGCCCGAGATTAACAAGGGGATTGGAAACCCCGGGCCCAACGGGGGACGCCGAACGTGGGCGAAGGCGAGGGTCACCCCGACGGGGGGGCGATGTGGAACCTGACGCCGGCAAATCCTCCTGAAGAGGAGTCACCCGGACGCCGTGGGAGAGCGATGCAGAGAAGGGGACGTGAGGGGTATCCAGAAGGCCCCTCCCTTCACCGGAGGTGCAGGGGAGGCTGGACTACAAGGGGGAGTGGAAAAGGATACCTCACCCGATGCATAGGCAGGTCAAGGAGAGAGGTGGGGCAGGTCACGCGCGGGGGCGTGCACATCCCACCCACGCCGACCAGCGGGCGAGTTCCCCCTCCAGTGGGTCCATCGACCGAACCGTGAGGGATGTATCTCCGCCCCCACCACGAGGGTCGTCGGGGACCCCAGGGGGAGCGTCCATAACGGTTGCGCAGCGGGGACGGTGAGGACACCGGGATGGTAGGGCGAAGAGGGCGTTTGTGTCTGGGAGAGGAAGGTGATGCGAGGCCTATGGCCTCGAACCTTTCGGGGTCACTATTGGCGCGGCGCTTGCGGCCCGTTCCCCTCCGTCGTGCGGCCCGCATGGGTGACGGCGGGTCACGGTCCGGAATGGGGGTGGCCGAAAGCGCCGTGAGAGGGGCGTTAGAAGGGGCAGGGGGGGGGGTTGCGACGAAGCATCGGCGTTCGCGGAGGGAGCACGGGGACGCGCTGGTAGTACAGGAAGCCGCGGCGGGAGTCCGCTGGGCGGCAGAGGATAGACAGGGAGTAGCGGACACGGTGGGTGGAGGTAGTGGTGGGCGCGGTACCAAAATTTGGGGGTGCGTTACGCGGTACTGCGGTACCTCAGCATGCCCAGTGCGTTACGCGGTACTTTTTCAGGTCCCCCTGGTGCGTTCCGCGGTACTGCGGTACTGCACACAAGAACAACACAAGTAATAGCACATATTTTCAGAAATTGCATATCGGCGATTTCGCACCTGAACTTTCTGCCATAATGGCTAAAAATCGATCTTTGTCACAGAAATGTAACACACGTGCAACCGGCTCAAAAGCAAGCACTGCACTGCCCGCCGGCCCCGGGCAGGGCTGCCAATGCTGGGGTTTTCCCCCCAGATCTGGGGTTTTCACCCGTCATCTGGGTTTCTGGGTTTTTATTTTACAAATAGCTTGAAAACTGGTTTTTTTTTACTAATTTTGTTAATAAATTATCTAAAATAACTTTTCTATATTTATGAATGTATTATATTACTTTTTAAGATCTAAAAATAAGCTGTTGGAAGATCAGCAGTCAATTTAACGTGTTTGAATCTCGTACGATACGTGTTTGTTTTGGTACTGTAGCCGTTTGCCTTGTCTTTGCGGCACTCGCCGGTCAGTGTAGCATTGGTGTTCTGTGTGTGTGGTGCGTTTTGGGGAGTGTTGCAGTATTGTTCTTATACCATTTTGTCACGTTTATAAATTGTTCTCCCTTTTCACCATCATGGATGATACAACCCAAACTCCAACTAAGAAAAGGAAGTGGTACACACAATCATTTAAAAAAGAATGGCTAACAAATCCGGAATTTAGTCAGTGGCTTCAACAGGACAAGATTGACTGTGATGCCAGCTATTGTAAATGTTGTAATGCTACTTTGAAAAATGCTAACAAAACTATGCTGATCAACATATGAATACTGCTAAGCATAAAAGTTGCTTTAGCACGAGTAAATCTAGTGTCAACATTACACAATTTATGTCAAAGAAAAAAACAACAGAGAGCGAACAAACCGCCAAAAGTGAACTTCTCTTCGCTGGATATTTTGCTGAGCATAATATACCCTTTGCCAATGTTGATCATCTCTTTGAAATCTGTAAAAAAGCATTTCCTGACAGTAACATTGCCAAAAATATATCAATGAAAAGAACGAAACTATCGTACGTTATTCAAGATGGAATTGCCTTCTATGAGAAAATGCTCTTAACTGATATCTGCAGATCACAGAAATTTTCAATTATTATTGATGAAAGTACTGACATTTCAGTTACCCAATTCTAGCAGTAGTTGTGCGGTATTTTGATGCAACTAAACATGATGTCGTAGACTCACTGCTAGAAACGATAGTAGTAGAAAATGGAACAGCTCTTGGTCTTTATACTGCCGTGAAATCGATGTTGCAAGAAAAAAATATTCCACTTGAAAATATTGTTGGATTCGGAAGTGACAATTGTTCATCTATGATGGGTACGAAAAATGGCTTCCAAAAATTGTTGAAAAATGATGTACCTTCTGTATTTATTATGGGGTGCGTCTGCCACTCTTTCGCTCTTTGTGCAAGTCATGCTGTTTCCGTACTGCCTTCATATTTAGAGGCTTTTTTAAAAGATTTAACATCATATTTTTCCCGTAGCAGCAAGAGACAACGGGACTTCACACTGATTCAAGAAGTTACTGCAAGAGCTTGTCATAAAATACCAAAACTTGCCCAAACACGATGGCTTTCTCGAGAAACCGTAATCACAGAAATATTAGAACAATTTGATGCTCTACTTCTTTATTTTCAAGCAGAATCAGAAGTTGACAAAGTTGATGGAGCCAAGAAAATTTATGATGTATTAAACAACCGCGGAACGAAACACATGTTGTTCTTTCTTCAATATGTGCTGCAAAAGATAAATCTCATGAATGTTGAATTTCAATCGGAGCACTTCCGATTGCATATTTTATATTCAATGGTATCTTCAGAGTATAAAAACATATTGAGTTTCTTCATTAAAAATGAAGTATTAAATAACACTAATTATCAGAAATTGACCCTAACAAAGAGAGTAACTTCAAAAGTGTTAATGATGTATACCTTGGAGGTAAGGCAATGGCACAATTAATTAATGACCCTTTAGGTAATGAAAGCAGTGTTAAAAGATTTAAGACTGATTGTTTAAAATTCCTAGTGGAATTATCTAACCAAATAAGGAAGAGGTTTAATTTAGTGAAGATGGAGTTATTGCAAAGTTAAATGTTCTGGATCCGAAGGTAGCTCATGCTCATAACACTTCTCCAACTTCCATCATTCCACTAGCTATTCATTTTCCGTCTGTTGTACCTGAAAGTAAACTAAATGACCTTGATGACCAGTGGAGGAGTTATAGTCTTATGGCAGACGAACTACTACCTTCTATTGACAACATACCAGAATATTGGTACAAATTGAGAAATATTAGAGATGGACTTGATAATCCAAAATATGATGTACTTTCCAATTTCATGACTACCTTAACTATATTACCACATTCATCAGCATGCGTTGAAAGGATATTTTCACAAGTTAATTGCGTAAAAACAAGAAACACAAACTCGTTAAAAGCAGATACCGTTAGAGATAGATTGCTGGCAAAACAGCTTATCACCAGAAAGAGTTTGGATTGCACTTCCTGGGATCCCGAAAAAAACACTAATCAAGAATTTGGAAGAGGGAGCTGTAAGCAGAAGATATTTGGAGAGAATTAAACGGCAAAAAGAAAATAACGAATCGGTCACGATCAGAGGAGCAGCCGAAGAAGAGGAAGAGTTATAATTTGGGATTCACACATATAAAGTAAGTAAAGACTTATTTTTTTCTTTTAAATATTGTATTTTTACAATCTGGGTTTTTTTTAATCAGTATGAGTTTTTTGCAGAGTTGATCTGGGGTTTTCTCTAAAATTTCATTGGCAGCCCTGCACTGAGGCGTTGTGATAGGATGGCAACGTAACATGTTCTGAACGAAAACTTAACGTGTCTAGAGTTAGGCTGATGCAACACACGCAGCATTCGTCTTACTGTACTCCTGTAATAAGGTTTACTTCAAAAAAGTGTTAATTTTTTGAAAAGTCGTGTTTGTCGGTACCGCGGAAAGTACCGCGGGAAATTTGAATGCGGTAGCGGTACTGCTGTACTTTCAGCGATCCTTTGCGGTACTGCGTTATGCGGTACCGGTTTGGTAGTGCGGTAGTACCGCAGTACCGCAAAAAATACCGCAAGTGCCCAGCTTTGGGTGGAGGCGCGTCGGGAACCGCCGGTGAGGACGGGGTCTGGGCCGGCGGCGGCCGGGGACGGAGAGCCTCGGCGTACGAGGTACCACGCCGGGCCTCGCGGCCACGCAACCGGTCCCGCGCCTCCCGAGCGCTGAGAAATTCTGATGAACAGAGGGCCCGAACCTCCCTCTCAAAGAGGAAGGACGGGCAAGAGCGGGATGAAGCAGGGTGCGGTCCATGACAGTTGGTGCAGGAAGGCGGGGCAGTACAGGGCAAGGAGTGGGGAGGGCCGCCGCAGCGGACACACAACGGGGCCGGCTGACGGCAGGAACTGCTCACGTGGCCAAACCTATTGCACTGAAAACAGCGCGTAGGATCTGGCACGTATGGCCGAACCGAGAATTCGCATGCTCGTCTCTCACCAAAGCCCCAGAATACCGAAACGGGGGGCACCAGTGAGTCAAAAGTAAGGAGAAGGCGAGGAGAAGGGACGGATGGGGATCGCGATCTGTCGGGAAAATGGTATATTCTCACCATACCCTGGGAGGCGAGGTCAGTCTGGAGGTCCTCCACCGGGATGGGTAGAAGACGAGCAGCGTAGATCGTGCCCTGGCACTGATTGAGGCGGGGGTGGGGAGTCACGTGATCCCGCAGCCCAGGACATCGGGGATAGCGAGCAGAGAGGAGGTTTCGGCAGAGGAACGCGACCTTATCAAAATGGAGCCATCCCTCTGAGGCCGAAGGTCAAAACGCGCCGTCCCCGTCTTCCCATGGATCGCTCGAAAGAGGCGTTCGTGGTTAGTGGGAGGGGCTTGGAGGAGGAGGGGTGGAGGACGAGGAACTTGTCCATCGTCCTAAGGCCGAGTGAAGCCGTCTGGCCAAACACCACCGGAACTTCGAGGGGGCGGGAAGACGAGAAAGGCGGACGGCGACGTCGGGTCCCACGTCCCCCAGGGGCCGAGGGGGCCGGGGGCGATGAGGCCCGACCGGAGTGGGAGGCGACCGGGGCCGCGGGCTTCCCACCTGAGGGCGAAAAAGCAGGTGGGTCCCTATCGGGACGTGGAATATGGGGGGATCCAGGGGTAGGGGGGTCCACTGCAGGTCCATCCGCTACTGGCGGGGATCGGGCAGCGGCGCCACGAGCCTGGGGAAGAGAGGGAGAGGAGATGTCGGCAAGAAGAGCATACGGGGTGGGCGAGGCTGCCGACTGCCCTTACCAGACCCACGGTCCAAAGAGGTAGTCAGAGGGAGGTCATATGCACAAGCCGGGTCGTCAACGAGGTCCATTAGATTTGTAAATGTTTCCATACAAAAATTTTTATTGTTGTTTCGCGCCCGGGCCGCGGGAACCGATTACCCGGGGCCCAAGGGGACCAAGCGCACGCCGGGGGGGGTGGGTGCCTCGTCCCATGCGGGTACCCCCGTTTCAAAAGGGGCCCTTGCAGCATCGAGAGTTCTCCCCCGCCGGCAGCAAAGACCAAGGCCCCCCAGGGTCCCAGGCCCGGGCACCCTACCAGCCAACTTAGTCCGGCCCGGCCATGGGAGCGAGACCCCCAGCGACCAGCCCCGGCAGCCCACGGGGCGCGCGAAGTGGAGAGAGAAAGCAGAAAAAAAAACAGAGGGGGCAAGGAAGAGGGAAAGAGGGGAAGACAGGAAAGAGGGGCTGTAGGATAGCAGGGTATGTTAAAAGTCCACTTCGCAACCGGGCGGGGGACCCGGCAGGGCCCCCAGCCGCGGCTGACCCCCCTCGCCACATGGAGGCAGGAGCCCGCGGGCGACCCACCCCAGAAAGACCGCCCGCGGGGAGGGGGATTATATATATATATATATATATATATATATATAAGGAAAAATAAAAAACTACTCCAAGGCCTTTCGTGTGTTCAGCAATACACCTTGTCTGGGAATGGAGGGAAAAGGCAAGATGACCAAAATATATACCCATGTACAGTTAAAAAAAAGTTAACAAGCCTTATACAGGGTGATTCATAAATAGCAGGGTGTATTGATACAAAAGTAAAGAAAAAAAAAAGACCATATAAACAATTCGAGAAACCCTTAGGTTTCGAGCTATAGCACGCGACAGAAAAATGAAACGATATTTTGTATTTGGAGGGTTGAGAGCGGTTAGGTGGTTAGTTTTGCAGTTGGGGCTGAGAAACTTTCGAATTTTAAGGGAGGTCCCACGTAGCAAAGTCGTAGTGGCAGGGACCGAAGAATGCGTATGGATAAAAGCGAGAGCAAGAGATACATTGACAAACTAGATAGTGATTCTTAAAGCCCAGGTCGGGGAAAGAACCGTATTCCTGGAGAGGGGGCAGACGTACCGGGATTAGCAGGAGGAGAATCGAAGTCAACGGAAGATTGAGTACGGTCTGGTGATGTGGGTGCGCAAAAGGATAGGGGAAGGCGAAGGCTGGCAAAGAGGAACCACTGAATGATTAAAGTCAGTTTCAAAACTCTAAAGGAAACCTATACTCTGGAGATCTCCTGACGTTGCCTAAGAATCTGGTCCGTAGCAAAAACGTTGCGAAGGGAATACTTCCTACGTAACGGCAAATGTCATATGACGAAGGGGACCTACAGATTTACCCGGGACCCGAACCACGGGTCGCTACATCAGCTGAATACAGACGACTACACTCCAGACCCAATGCTGGTTAAGTCGCAAATCTGATGGAAAGCAGTTGCCACGTGGCCACGACGTAACCAGAGAAATGTCTTTGGAAAAAAAAATAACAGCAGCTGAAATATTGGAGTCGATGCTCCTAGTTTCCTACTTTGACTTTTAACTTCCCATCTTATTAAAGCAGAATTATTGTGCTTTTAAATGTAAAAACTACCCGACTACCGTTTCTTTAGTCGATATAATTAAGTAGAAGTGGTAATAAACATATGAAAAAGAGGCAAACTATTTCCCTTTGACTAATTTCATGACAAAAGGATAAAGAAAGTAAAAATAATTAGAAAATTTATTCAAAAAACAATGGAAAAAGATTTTTGTGCTATCATCATTATCTTCTCGGTATTCAAAACTGCGCCGAGAAAATAAGAGAAACAGATTGAAGCAATCAATTAATTTATTTCTTAACCCCTCTTAATTTAGTATTAAATTAAGAGGATATTTCGGGGAAACAAAGTCAATTTCAAAATTTGAAGAGAACAGTTTGTTATACACATTTAATCTCAAATTCAGTACACAATTTAACTTTGTTACACTCAAAAGTTGGTCACACTTTAAACTCGAGATTTTTAAGTTTGTTCAATGTTGCCTAATTTCAGTTAAATTGGACGTGTGAGACTGGGAAAACAAAATCTGTACGAGTGATGCCTTGACAAGCAGTTTCAATGGACGAGACATTCAGACTCCGAGTTAACTCACGACCTTTTTTTTTTATCAATGAATTAACTTATGGAGCCCGTAATTCTGAAGACCACGCTCATTTTCTAACTTGAATATCCGACTGGCCCTCTTACATTCAAAAGACTAAAATTTTTCTAAATCTTTGACCGACTATCAAAAAACAGATTTTACCCGATAGGCTTGCCCTCATTCTTTAGTCGTACTAAAATTCTATCTTTGCCGAAGTTATTAATTACAGCAAACCATTATTTTCTCTCTGGTTCTCCACTCAATACTTTCAAGCCAAGCAATAACTTTCCGTATTCGAAGGAAGAATAAAGACCGTCTTCGTACAGAACTTGCACTAATTCCTTGTCTAACATCGCGTGTTTGATAACTTGTACCATGATTAGCTCCACTTTCCTCTCGCTACTCCAATCTCAAATATAGTTTCCTATTTTCAGCCTTTCAATTATTCCTACTAATTCATAAAGTTCTAAGACTTCATATGAAATTCCTTTCAAGATTTTATATATATATTTTTTTTAATTAACGTTCATTCATACGAGCCCCACGTTTCTAACAGTTTCCTACTAACATTCTCCATTCTACCATTAATATTTAAACCCATAACTCATCACAAATGTCAAAAACTCTCAAACTAACCTACTTCCTACAATCATTTGTCACGATTTAAAATCCTCTGAATGTTACACTTGACAGTTATATGGATTTATTTTCTACAATTTACAACAAGTTTATAATTTAGTACGCCCGCAAAATACAAGGCTGATGAATAAGTTGTAAAACGTAAATTGGTCTTAAGCCATTCGCGGAGCAGTCACCTCTTCTGCAGCATCTTTGAATGTATTTACATAAACATTTCCACTACGAGTTAGTCAATAACCTAGTTTTATCTCTTAGAATTTATAAGAAATCGATAAAAATATCTCATGTTCTAAAAAATGGAGAAAAATAATGAAAGTGAAAACGCACTACAGTGTAAAATTACGAGCTAGCGGGACTCGAACTCGCGTCCCGTGGTCCAGAGTCACTGCTCCTATCGATCACGCCATCCAGAATCAGATAAAAAGGTTCATTCAAGCGAGGCCACTATTTACGCTGTTTGACAATTTTTCACTGAACAACCTCCATATGCGAAGCCAGTTGAATGGAACATCGTCGAAAAGCGTGTAACATTGGCCTTGCATGATCGAACCTTTTTGGGGGGATTTTGAATGGTGTAATTAGCAGAAGCTTCGGACTCCAAGGAACGTGGGTTTGGAGTCCCACTAGCTCCTAGTTTCACAATTTATTGAATTTTTCCTTTCCATCTGGTTTAAGTGCGGTTATTGCACTTAAAACTCATTCACAGAAAAAATAATACCTATCTACTACAAGGTAATTTGCAATGACTTTTTAAATTAAATTTTCAAGCCTCTTAATGCTAATGTATTCGTAAATAATAATAATAATAAATCGTAGCTCGCTGGACAGAGTAGATAAGTCTATACATTTAATCTCCTATACTGATATTTATAATAATATGGCCATGATACAAAAAATATATCTCTTAAAATGTCGTTATTTACACGTTCAGAAAGACAGACTGAAGAAGAAAACGCGAGTAAGAAAACTATTTACAAATCTATCGAACGAGTCTTAAACAAAAATAGCTACATAAAAACCTTCTGAATACACACTACGTCTGCCAACCGTTTGAAAATATAAACCAGTACGTAGAAAACTTTTAAAAATTTAAACTAACTGTACATACTGTACATATTTTTTTCCCATTCGTACAGTTCGTATCGTGAAACGGCACGTTTCTTACCAACAACGAGTTTCACAACAGGACCTCCGCAGTCAACCGTACATGCAATGGAACTTGGGAGAAAATTCGTCTTCAGTCGATATATAAAAATTTCATGTACGGGGGAAGAAGAAGCTCGATTGGCTTCTTGTCTGAATCAACGATTCGGGCGGAGCTGTTGATAGAAACACCCACAATTTCGTTATAACAATATAATAACCTATTTACCTTCAAAATGTTAGTAATTATAACGAAACAGCAGCGTATTTGTTTCATTTTCCCCGCTTGTGAAATATACTCACAAAGTGCGTAAATGATAAAAGATTCCCTTCGTGTTATTTAAAGATAAAGAGTAACTCTTTCTTAATCTATTTTAAAGATAAAAGGAAATATTAAAATAGATATTCTGAACTACACACACACACACACATATATATATATATATAATACAAAATATTTTAAAACTATTAATAGATACTTGAAATATATATTATCAACTTACCAAATTAACACTGTAGAATCAATGGAATAATTTTTTTTCTTCTTAATCTACTTTTGTATTGGAATAAATTATTAAGAGAGGGAAATATGACTCGCAATTTCAATACTTTTTCATTTATAGAAACCCCCGAGTTTATAAGAGCTAAATTTACCTTTGGTTATGAAGTAACAAAATAAATTTACACTTAACTGCAATGTAAAAAAAAAAAAAAATGGTTAATTGAAATGGATAATTGTATTGTATAATAATAGCAGGCGGCGGCTTTTATCCGGATTAATTATATAAATATATATATATATATATATATAAATTCTCTAACGTATACATACATATATATATAATATATATATATATATATGTACATACATACATATTTACACGTTAATTAACATCTCATTCAAATATTTGGCAATTATTTCACGAGTATTTTATAGTCAAACGTTAATAATCAAAACTTAAAAAAGAAGAAGTTATTTCAAAAACCTCAAAAAGTCCGTTACGAAACGCTTTTGTGAACAGAATTCTTGAATTTGATTTACGAGTTCACTTCAAGATTCAACAACGAGATTCACCGTTGATAGCGAGAATATCGGAATAGCTTGGAGGAATGGAAGGAATGTTCGACATTGGGGGAAGGCACGTGGAAGACAAGGAGGGAAGAGTGGGTGGCACAATGCAGCTACTGGAGGTTGCCATGGGCGGGAGTGGGACCCCCGTAAGCCTTGCCACTTCCTCTTCGAGTTGTCTGTTTCTGGACAACATCGACACGTAGTTATGGTGGAGCTGTTTCTGGTATCTAATAACCCTCTCTTTCTCCTCCACCCATCTCGCTCTCTCCTCTTCGAATAGTTTCCTCTGGCTCTCTTTATCCCTCTTCAGGTTTTCCAATTCCAAGCGGGTCTTCTCCACCATTTGCGCTATTTCCTGGTCCTGGTTCTGCGCCTGGTGCGAGTGTTCCAACTGGGATCGGAGTTCGGCCGTTTCCCGTCGCAGCTGCGCAGTTAGATCGTGCATAGAGGAAATTTCGGCCCTTCTGCGTTCAACTTCCTGCTGGTACTGACGTACCTGGGCTCGAAGGTGCAACAATTCGTGTCCCCGGGTTGTCTGGTCTCCCTGGGAGTCCTTCAGTTGAGTCTTCAGAAGGGAAATTTCGCCTGGGGATAAAAATGAGAATTCTGAGAGTTCTAAATCCCAAAACTTACAAATAGTTCGCGAAAAAGAATCATCACCGAAGCAAAATTCAATACTGGGACATTATTATTATTATTATTATTATTACAAAAAAATATTCATTCCCACTATTTAGATACAACGACTTTCAACGATACAAGCATTAAGAACTCAATACTGCAATTACATTTCATAAATTTTATCTTCTGTGGAACTACCTTGATATTATACAGGATGTTCATGAAGCTATATCGGCCGAACTAACTATATCGCTGTTTAAGCATCTACAGAGGACCTACCACTCACCTGACTTTTGGCAAAGTCCCCACTCTGTTTCCTCCAACTGGGACCTTAGAGACGCCACTTCCTTCTTCAGCTGTTCTACTTGTTTGTTTCCCCCATCTCTCTCCCGCTTCACTTCCTCCAACTCTGCTGCCATCTTTCGTCTTTCTTGCTGCAGCTGAACATTAAAAAACAGAATACAAAAGGTCAGAGAACTATTCTAACACCGAATATATATATATAGCTCTCCTTTTATTGTAATTATTCGACGGGTGTCCCGAAAGTTCCCACGTACATTTTTCAAGTAAATCTCAGTTGCACTGCAGCAATAAGAAAGACTCGTACATGTGTGAACATGCTCCCACCGCTCTGCAGTTGGTTCTTTTGCTAACTTTCGTCTCTTGCAATCGGTGGTCTCCCACTTTGCGCCTCGTCTCTCACACTGAGTTCGTTTATCTATCCATTCGTAAATTCTTTGACTCACTTCAAGATCACCGAACATCTACCTAATGCGATTGCGTTCGCCTGTGAACTTTCATACCTCTAATAAAATTTCAGACAAAATCTGAACAAGGGAACGAATGCTGCTGTGACGCGAATTCATCATACTCCAACTTAATACATTAGGAGCTAAAACAAAGGACTCGCCGGCAGAAACATGTTCAAACACGCAGCGTGACTCACTCACAAATGTGTAACTTATACTTAGAAATAATTCCTTTACCTGATAGGTTTGAGTACTTAAGGATTGTTCCACCTTCAAAGCCTTTTGCTGCGCTGCCTTCAGCCTCGAGTCATACAGGTCGCGGATCTTTTTCAGTTCTCTTTCCCAGGTCTTCTCCTTCTCTTCATAGACCTAAAAGAAAACAGGATTACCCTTCATCGTGAAACAGTGCTTAAAACTCACAACACTCACCATAACAACGAAATTGTAAAGTCCTTGTCTCACCTTGAAGATGACCTGTTCGTTTTGCTCCATCGTTTCCCTGAGGGTGTTGATTTCGGTGTCTTTTTCCTTCAACATTGCTTCCAGTTCCGCAACACCAGAATCTGACGGGGAGGGTGTTTGGTGATGGTCATCCAACCTAAGTTCGTTCAGAGAACCCCGGATCGAACCGGAAACCGAGCGGTCCAACCCCAAATTCGAACCAGTTACAGAAAGAGACCTGTCCAATCCCAGGTTTGAACCAGTTATCGACCCACTGTGGTGGTGGTGATGCCCTAACCGCGTCAAGTTGGATACGGACCCCCCCATTCTGTGGTGCGTGTGGTGGAGACGTGGGTTGGGGATGTGGCTATGCGGTTCGGCTGATGAAAGGTTGCGCAGACTTTCGTACCGCGGTAAGTCGGCCGTTGTACCACTTCCGGTGTGGTACTTAAGGGGCGAGGATTCGTAGCCGGAGGCCGACCGCGAGGAAAATGTGGTGGAGGGCGTGGAGGTATGGTCGTAGGGCGGCATTGGGTCATAGGTGGAAGAGAGGCGGTTATCGATGGAAGAGAATCGGTGGTGGAGGTGCGACTGACCATCTTCTATGTTGCTACACGTCGACTGATGAGAAGGTGGCCGTGGGGGAGGCAAGGGGTACGACGGGGGACTGTGCCCCGAGCTGCTCTCACCGCTGCTGCTGCTGCTGCCATTGCTGTTGCTATTGCTGCTGCGCGCGGGACTTGTCGGGTTGCTGCTGCTGTTTTGGCTGGAAGGACTGTTAGAATCTATCATCTGATTACTGACCTTCGCGTGAAGGTTCTTGGCATTATTCATCTTGGTGTAATTACTGTATTTGCTAGCCGTGTTGTTGCTACTGATATTATTATTATTATTGCTATTATTATTGTTATTTTCGAGGTAGGGGTCATAATAACTACGCGTTGAGTTGGGGACGCCGAGGCCCCTCCTGTCGAGGGAATAACTGCTGCTGTGGCCTAAAGACTTCAGATCTCCCATACCTTGAATGTTAAGAAAATTCGGTTAGCAATTTGGACAGTAGTAAAATTATTAAACGGTTCATGTAGTGAGAAAGGACCTAGGGTCCAATTCTGTCTAATTTTGAGGCATATTTTCTATTTAAACTTACAGTAGTTCATAGCAGTGTAGTTATAAAAACATTGGGGCATATCGATATTTATCTCCCTATTCTTCCTTCACAAACTCAGTTACCGAAGAGTCTATCTCTTATAACATAATAATTATAGACTTCATTGGCAATTATTAATGACAGGAAATTTAATATCAATGCGAAGCAAAATTTTTAGATTACGTTTACACTAACGAACAAGGGAATATTAATTGTATTCATTTATGTCACAAAGCAAATTCGAAAATCGTCAGAGAAACGGGCATGTAGTCAGTTCAACAAAATTAAAGTGTTCCACAATGTGTGTGTCCACAAGGAAAAATAAAAATGATTCCAAGGCCTTTCGTGTATTCAGAAGTACACCTCGTCAGGGAATGACGAGGTGTACTTCTGAACACACAAGAGGCCTTGGAATCATTTTTATTTTTCCTTGTAGGTTTGCATCATTCATTCATTTCACCTGTTTAATTGTGAAATTCATCCCATATACGTATATATATATATATATATAACATATATATAAAAAATATTCATTAGCTTAACACTGTGATAGTAAATATTAAAAACCTTAAATTACTAATTTTAGTTCGAAACAGCTCAATAACAAACTTACTGCCATAATGTTGAATCTGACCTCTGGACAAAGTAGGAGTGGAAGTATATCTGGGATCGGGTCGTCCCTGGATGGCGGTGAAGGTGTTTCCACTCCCACTGACAGAGGGGTTCGGTACCACCTGTATACCCTGCGTTCCTTTATTCCCTGGGACAGGCTGATTTATGCCTTGAGGAACAACAGGCTTAAAGGCAATGGGACGAATCACCACTTTTCCCTGAAGAAAAAGAGGGAATCAGTTTAGTTATTGGAGGAACAAATATTTTGGGACAACCAGTACCGGTAGCGGCAAATTCAAGTTTCCGATATGGGTAGTTTAGATACCGGATACACTATCGACTCGTTTAATCAAATATATAATATTATCTTTAACACACTCACGACTCAACTTATGTGGATTACAAACATAGTATAAACATTTTTCTTTTCATACATTTTCATTGATGAATTATGAAGTCACAGAACTTTCAGTCTTATTAAAAATTAACCTATAGTACTACTATCGGGAAAATATGATAAAAAACCCACTCTAATAGAGAGAGTTTAGTTCCACAACAGTTTCGATGCCCACTGGCATCCTCTTCGTTTTTCTGTATCCACCCGAAGAGGATGCCAGTGGGCATCGAAACTGTTGTGGAAATAAACTCTCTCTATTAGAGTGGGTTTTTATTATCATATTGTGACTTTCACGTAGAAAAAAAGTTTTTTTGCATTTATCGGGAAAATGTTATCGTTTCACAGATTGTGAAGATAATCCTTCTGAAACTTTACAAACCGAAAATTAAATACAAAAACCTGACTGAGCTCACAGTTGAGATATTTATCCGTTGAAAATATTTACCACAATACGAGATGAAACTTAAATTAAGAAAAACACGAACCAATATACCACGGTATGGTCGTTATATGGCGTTTTAATAATAATAATAATAATAATAATAATAATAAAGCACTAAGCACAATAATTTGGCGTCCATATTAAAACAACCGAACGAACACTCTCACTCGAATGCTTTCGAGTGTTTCTCTTCAATTGAAACTGATACGAAAGGGGCGTGTGGCATCCTATTTACGAATCATCTACTTAAAGATGATCAAGCTAACCTTTCGAATACTTCAATCCATTAGCATTTTACTCCCACTAATATTATATAATATAGCTATTTATCTTTATTAAACATACATACATACATACCACACACACACACACATTACATATTATATATATATATTATACAACAACTCAGAATGGTTCCCTGAGAACATTATATGTTAAACACAGACCGTGCATGGAACAAGGAACTCTTCTGGGAAAATTAAATCCACTATAGTCCGAATAAGTAATGGTAAATGACAAATACCATAGTTTTTTTTTTTCCTTTTTCATGATTTTAGCCCGACGTGGGCAACGGGTCTCTCGCAAAGATAGCTGGTGAGGGAAGCTATATTTATGGGATCTCTTTGCGAGAGACCCGTTGCCCACGTCGGCTAAAATCATGAAAAAGGAAAAAAAAAAAAAAACTATGGTATTTGTCATTTACCATTACTTATTCGGACTATAGTTGATTTAATTTTCCCAGAAGAGTTCCTTGTTCCATGCACGGTCTGTGTTTAACATATATATATATATATATCAAACTTTCTACAGCCTTCACCTGCGTGCTTGTTATGACCAAGCTTACAAGTTTTACTATTTTTCTTACAGTATTAATACCCATTCCGCGGGTAGGGCTCGAACTGGGATCATCTGATTAAAAGGAGTGTGGGAGGAACGGAATGAGCCATAACCTCCCCGACTCCAATTTATATTAGAGATATTCTCCTGACCACTACACAGATTAGGATACGATGAAACATTATATATATATAATTTCTTTCTTGTCCCTGAAGATGTGAATATATCACGAAAGCGCTCGGACTTCGTGTTTCCTTTTCCTTCTCCCTGTGGTTCTTTGCTTATTAAAAAAGATCACGGTTTGCTTTGTGATTTCTTTGCATATATATATAATATAGTCTCTTTGCATCTTGGCTGTAGAAATGAGACCGTAATCTACGCCAATATGGGGCAGCAGATTTATGCATTCGGGTCGCCGAAACCGCTGCATTTGGCAGAACCAATTAAATTTTGGGCTATTTTCGTTTACTCTTATCTGGCTTAAAAGCAGCAAAATACTAAAACGTAAATCTTAATTCTAAAGCGCACAAATGGATCCAATATTAAGAGAATAAAGTCGAGTGGGCGATTTTAACATAAAAAGGATACACACTTCGTACACACGACGAAATAAGGATTTCATTACTGGATATTTGATGTAATAATAAAGGACTTCAATTTCAGTTCTTACACGAATTGGGGACCCTTATTGCCTGTGACGAGATTCGAATTACAGTGGCCTTATGCTCGTCATTCTCCTCGGATTGGGCCTTATAATTAGGTCATAAATATCAAATTTGGGCCTTAATATGCACAGATACGTCCGCCCTATACAACAAACTAACATGAAAAATTGGCCTAGCTCAAAAACAGTGTCAAAAAGTTTTATATATATACATATATATATATATATATAATGTAGGCGTATGCTTTTCATGCACTAAATTGAGAGCATCTAAAACTCGAGAGAAACGAACTGGTGGGGAGTTTTTAAGATTTTTTCCTGACTCAAGCATAAATAAGAAGGGAGTAAGCAGTCACAGATGACTGAATTCAAAACAATCTGTGCAGTCCAAACAAATGAAATCATATATATATATATATATTTTTTTTTTAATTCAAGCAGGATTTGAGAAACTGCAAGGGATGTCCTTCAATAAAAGTAATAGTTTAAACTTTAAATAAAAAGTTTAAGAAAGAAAACTTATACCGGAGAAGTTACACTGTTAGTGTGCCGAAGGTTTGTCCTTTTTTTAATAATGTATTATACCGGGTGTACATAAAGTCAGGATCTATTTTTGTGAAGCACTTGGAAATTATATGGAATTCATTCATAAAATGATAAAGTGGTAACATTTATTAAATAATTAATAGTAGGATTCGACGTGACGCCCATCAGTATCCCTGCACAGCTCAAATCGTTCCGCAGCATTTCTAAACACATTCTGGAGCATTTGCGGGGTTATGTTATCCGCAGCAGTTCGTATACGTAAGTTTTCAAGACTCGTAATCTTCGTCTGATAGACGTGCGATTTGATAAAGCCCCATGCAAAGAAATCTAAAGGGGTTAAAAATCTGGTGATCTCGCTGGCCAAGGTCTGTTGCTTCCGCGTCCGATCCAGCGATTTGGGAAACGTCCATTTAGATAATCCTGAGCAATTTTGCATAGTGACAAGGGACCATCATGTTGATAGACGACGGTACTAACAATCCTATCCCCGTCGTCTATCAACATGATGGTGCCGATTCCAACCGCCGGCGTCTTTGGAGGAACTGGAGCAGGGTTTGCTCGAAGAATGGCTCAGGATTCCTCTAGCCACTGTCCAAAAGCTGTATGAATCAATTCCCCGACGCATTGCAGCTGTTATTGCCGCTAAAGGAGGACCAACTCCATATTAAGAATAAAAACCGCCATTTATCAAGGTGTTCATATTATTTTGTCCAACCCCTGTATATAACATTACAATTGATGTTCGTTTTCACACATATAACTTTGTTCATTCAAATATGAGGTCATCCCATAAGTAATGTCGTTTTTTACGATAGATTAAATTTAAACTAGTCCTACTCGGTTTTAGTATAACCGGAAAATTTATGCTTAGAGGAGATCTATCGTGTTTCGCTACATACTTTACAGACCTTGACCAGTGAAGACGTGTGTTTTGCTTTATGTGACCCCTCATAAACATGGCGGTATCAGAAGAGCATATCAGGCATATAATGCTTTACGAGTTCAAAAAAGGGAATAGTGCTACTGAAGCAACGCGAAACATTCAGGACGTGTATGGCAACGACATTCTGCATGTGAGGAAATGTCAAAGATTGTTTCAAAAGTTTAGGAATGGTGACTGCTGTTTGACAGATGCAGCACGCTCTGGACGCCCTGCTGAGTTTGATGATGACCTGCTGTTAGCCGCACTTGAAGAAGACTGTTCAACAACTTTTGAAGAATTGGCCCAAAAACTCAATTCATCCCCGTCCACCATCCATCGACATTTGCAACAACTCGGGAAAGTGCCTAAGTTAGGAAAATGGGTGCCACATGAATTGTCGGTCGACAATCTGAGGATGCGGGTAAACATTAGCACCGCTCTTCATCTTGTAAACGCCAAGATCCGTTTTTGCACCGTTTAGTGACTGGTGATGAAAAGTGGATACTGTACCAGAATGTTAAGCGCCGTCGACAGTGGGTTTGTGCCGGAGAACCAGCGACACCACAGCCAAAACCAAATCTTCGGAAGGTGTTGCTTAGTGTTTGGTGGGATAAAGGTGGTGTAATACACTTTGAAACCTCACCACACAACCAAACAATCACCGCTCAAGTCTACTGTCAACAACTGGATCGATTGAACACTGCACTAAAAGAAAAGAGACCTTCTTTGGTTAATCGGAAAGGAATCGTGTTCCACCACGACAACGCACGTCCTCATACCGCTCGGATCACTTCTGCAAAAATTGAGGAGCTTGGGTGGGAAAAACTTCCACATCCTCCAGACCTTCCGCCTTCAGATTAACATCTCTTCAGGAGTCTGCAAAACTATCTTGACGAGAAACAGTATACTTCTTTAGATGACCTGCACACCAGTCTTTACGTTTTTTGCCTCAAAACCGCCTGAATTTTATAAACATGGCATTGAAAAGCTTGTAGGACGTTGGCAGTGTCATTGATTCCGATGGAAAATATATACTAGATTAAAAAGTTTCAGTAGTTTTTTTTTTTTGTCCTCCAAATTCCGATCTAAAAAACGACATTACTTATGGGATGACCTGATATTTGTTACTGGTTACAGATTGGGGAGAGTTGCATCGCATTAAATTACTGCAGGAATATCGTACGTGACCTTAATAAACCTATATTTTAATTGTTTCAACAAACCTTTTCAGGAGTTGGTTATTCATTACAAAGCTTTTACCGTTTAGGAATAGTTTGTGAACGAGGAAAAGAATTTAGGATTTTTAATTATTTCCTTTATTACAATAAATAAATATACAATATATCAGGGCTGTGGAGTCGGAGTCGGAAGCAATTTTGGTGGTGCTGGAGTCGGAGTAGGAGTCGGTAAAAATGTACCGACTCCGACCTCAATATAAATTTTAATAAAATATGTTTTGTGTGTGATATCACTGGCAGCTATGGTGGTTAAACAACTTAAATAATACACACAATGTTTTCCATTTCAGACACTAATGCCATTAATTCATTTTTCTTTTCAGATAATATTTTTTATTTTTAATGCTTATTTAATTTCGAGTTCTTTCTAAATTTCATAAGTTTTTAACTTTCAAGTCTAAAACCCCTTTCACAATGGCAAAGACACTTCCAACAAAGTCTGCAGTTTTTAATATTTTACAATAACCACAGATGGGAAACATTTCGTGTGTCAGTGTATGATAGAAGATGATGATGATGAAAAATTATGTGAAGCAAAAATCAGTGGTTTTACTGGCTCTGATAAAAATGCACCAACCAGAGCATCAAATTTGAAAAGACATTTGCAGTGTTTCCATCCCAAAATTTTAGAAGTTGTCATTGAGAAAGATAGTAATAAAAACCTTCCAACTACTTCAAAGTTAACAAAAGATCAGAAATCTACTGAACGACAAGCACCACTTACAAGATTCTTTACTACAGACAAAGTTACCGTAACAATGACCACAGATGATGATGCTTCACGTGGTGGTGATGAAATGCCTCTTGTGTAATTATCATCATAGCAGATTTAGAATTAATATACCTTCGGAGTCGGAGTCGGATAGACAAAAAATTGAGGAGTCGGAGTCGGTTTTTTATGTGCCGACTCCACAGCTCTGCAATAAGAAGACACAGGCAAGTTGTGAACGCTCCGCATCCCATTCCAAAGAACTTAAATGAGATGGTTATTCCCGATGAATATAAAATGACGGCTTCCGGCTAGGATTTCTTGCTTTACGACAGTGGATCAAATTAATACGTATGCTTATATTTTCTACAGCCAAAAACATGAGACTCCTGGAAACCTCGACTGATTGGTTTTGCGATGGGACATTTAAAGTTGCGCCAACCCTCTTTTACCAGCTTTACACAGTTCATTGTCTAGTCTCGAGTAGAACAATTCCATGTGTTTGTGTGTTGTTACCAAACAAACGACAAGACTCCTATCAAGATCTTTTCCACCAACTTCTTACTATCAACCCCAGGCTCAATCCGAAGACCGTCCTCATCGACTACGAACAGGCTGCTAAGAGCGCCATCCAAGAAGCCTTTCCCAACGCGATAGTCAAAGGATGTTTTTACCACTTGTCTCAAGCAGTATATCGCAAGGTGCAATCGGAGGGATTGCAAGCAAAATATCAGTGTGATGCCGACTTTGCTCTCAGAATTCGCATGCTACCAGCACTAGCATTCGTACCATCAGAGAATGTTGTTGATGCATTTGAAGAACTGCAAGAAAATATGCCTCAGGAAGCAGATCCAATCACCGATTATTTCGAGGATGTCTACATTGGTAGAGTACGTCGCCGTAACAGAGAACTCCACGTTTTCCTATCAACATGTGGAGTATGCACCAACGCGTAGTTGATGACCTCCCACGCACTAACAACTCTTTGGAAGTCTGACAGGTCTTTCATAACTGCTAATTCATAATTCACTCAGATCTGTAAAAACAACGTGAGGGTTATAACATGACGTATACACTCTCTGTTACGCATTTAAATAGGTTTGCCAGTCATTTGACCGTTTACTTTGTGTCTGAGCAGTCCGTAAAGATAACCGGTGAAATCGGCGGGTATATATATATATATATATATATATAGTCATGCACACTGCACAGTTTCATTTTGCGGAGAAAAATCTTCAAAATATCTTTGGGTTGACGGCGCTCCTTTCCCTGTAAATAGTCTCAATTTGTAGTGTGCAATTTTGCTATACTCACTTGAATATGTTAAGCGTTTTATTGTGTAACATCAAAATTTTGATTAAGGTTGTCTGAATGCCAAGTGCTTTTTTGATTTGAATTTATGCAAGGAATTCTGTGACATTTTTACTTTTTTTTTTTTTCATTTTTGTAGCATTGCTGTCCGGTTTTAAAACTCGGGCCGTTGTATTTTCTTGGTATACGTGCGTGAATCAAACCTGAAACTGAAAAGTGAATAAATTGGAACCCAAACCTTCACTCAGTTATTTGAATATACTTTGTTTTTAAATGAGAATTGCGCATAGATGGATTAGCACCCCGCCGCCCCAGACCTTATCGAACGGCGTAGTAGTGTGACGGACAATTTGACTTTCAACTGACGAAAAGGGCCAAAAATGCTGAGTTATATTTTACCCTGCGGACTCTTGCATCGCTACCTGACGGCTTGAGCTGCAGAAGCTCGATTAGGGATCAGTGATTTGATCGCTTTTCGTCTCGTCACGTTAATGCGCTTTTAGTTAGAAAATGTTTTCATACATGACGAAGGGACTCCAGAAACTTTTTCAGTAAAGTAGCGACGCCGATGAACACGCTCTTCCACTGATGTTCTTGGATGAAGTCGAAATGTGCTCCGGGATTTACCAGAACAAACTACACGAAACAAACGGAACCTTGCATAGATGAGTTTGGGAACGTCGTTACGAAACTCAGTGTTGCTTATAATTTGCTGTGTGTGTGTGTGTGTGTGGGTGTGTGTGTGTGTGTGTGTGTGGGTGTGTGTGTGGGTGTGTGTGTGTGTGTGTCCGCGCGCTTATATTTGTTGAATATTGCATTAAAGTGCCTTGAATTCATGTTTATAAATATTGCTTAAATTTAAATCTCATTTCATGGTGGTGATCATAATGTAAACGAGTATAATTTGACCTTGTTTGGTCGCTCGTTTTTCAGTGATGTAAACCAAACAGTGAGTAAAAATAGATATACGCATTAAGTATACAGTATTTAATTTTTTTTTATTCACCAGTACCGAACGTTTTGTAAATTTTGCGCGTGTGACTTATTAAACTTTAAAACTTCCATTACTAAACTTGGGATTTATCATTTTACTTCGAGTACTGGAAAGAGTTTTTGAAATATTCTCGCAATTTAACGCTAAGCGACGTTGAGACTGAGTCTGATTAATTATATATTTATTATTGATCGATTGGATGATTTTCATCTTAAGGTGAAGACGTTTCGGTGTGTCTCATTCCACGATTTTATTGTTGCGAAAGTAACCAAAAATGAGAGACTATCGTAAATTTGGAAAATTTGTACGTGAAAATTTTAAATTATGTAAAAGCTTGACAATTAAGGAATCTTGCTGTTCGCAGCAGTTTGAAGTTTAAAACATATCGTCTTCAACTCTGACGCCAAAATTGAGTATCCCTCGTTTTGTTCTCCCACTCCCTTTTTGCAATAGAAAAAGTTAACTTTGAAAATTTAATGGTTAACTTTAGATTTTGAAAGAGTTGATAAACGTTTGAGAAATTACCATAAATAGTTAACTGGTAAATTCAGCATCAAAGCTCCCCCTACCCAAAGGCCTCTCCTTTCATTTCGAAAATAAACCACGTTTAATGTTGACGCGTATTTTGCAAAACTTGTCAGTACATGAAAGTTTTTTTTTAATTACTCCATGTTAACTGGTAAATTTGTTTGTGTGTATATACGTTACAGCAAGATTGTGAAACTAGTGATTTCATGAAATCACTAGTTTCACAATCTTGCTGTAACATACATACTGTACATACATACATAACATGCGAGATTCAGTTCATTTAATAATTAACTGCAGCGCTTATCAATACCAAAACATTTCTGTTGTTTTCATTTCTTTTTTGCACGAAAGTTCTTTAATGTCTGCGTGCAGCGTGCATTTTGGTGGTTTGTATATAATTAATTTTTTATTTTTTATTTTGAGTATGACGTTGCTCAGTCATATTTGCTTATATATATATATATATAATATATATATATATATATACACGAGTTCGTTGGTCTTTTTTTTTTTTTTTTTTTTCCCAACGGGAAACTATAGTTCAGTCCAATATCATTTTCGGATATATCGTACATAGCGATCAAGTATATTTTTTTTGTTTTGCTTGCGCTCTATTTCCAGAATGTACAGGGTGGCGCAAAAGTCGCGCACCCTAGGAGTTTTCAGTGCTGATTTGTTTTTTCTTTTAGATAAGGAATGGCTACGAAATTAACAGGCGAAAGTGTGAGCTTTGTTTTAATGTCTGGAATAATACCAGGAATCGATAAATCGGTATAGAATTTAAATTCTGTACGATTCATCGAAAAATCGGTACAGATTTTAAATTTTGTACGGATTCATCAATTTGTAGTACCTGATATTATTCCCTACATTAAAACCAAGCTCACCTTCTCTATTGTTAATTTCGCAGCCATCCCCTACATAAAAAAAAAAAGGTACTTGTGGGTTATCTGTCGCCACTTTTTAATATTTTTTTTATTTATTTATTTTTATATATTAAGAGAAGAGGATTCTTTATACTGTACGGCATTGACGATTGGTTAGGTTAAGTCGTGCTAGTTTGGTTAAATAAAACGGTATTTAACCAAACTAGCACGACTTAACCTAACCAATCGTCAATGCCGTACAGTATAAAGAATCTCTTCTCTTAATATATAAAAATAAATAAATAAAAAAAATATTAAAAAGTGGCGACAGATAACCCACAAGTACCAAAAAAAATAATATATAGTTAACACTGAAAATTCCTATGGTACTACCCTGCAATTTCTTTTCAATTTAAGTTAGTATTTTGCGTACTGCTCTTCGCATTCTTGGGGAATTTCTGGCGAAATTATTTTTTTTAATGTAGGGAGTCGTGTCAAATGTGAACAGACGTTTTGTTTAATTGAATTGTATACGAATCTTACTACAATTTACATTCGTAGTCATTGTTATGGTTTAATTTTGGTTAATGGGTTTACTACCGTGACTCGTCTGCGAACGAGATAACTAAATAACGCAGTTGGAAGTTGGTCAAGACGTCAAGTCGCTCCGGCCATTCTCAGTTGCCATCCCGACACAGCCAAAGTACAGGTCCACGACGAGTCCCCACATAACAGTGAACAGTTACACAAAACCCTCGTGAGAGACTTTCAAGTAAAAGTCTTAATCCTAATAATGAGAGTTGTTTGGGGCAGACACGGGGATCAATTCCATTTTATCAATTCCAATTCAAATCCAATTCCAGTAAAATTAAAATATATCAATTCCAATTCATTTATCGGGAACAAATCAATCAATTCATATGATCTTTAATTCCAACTCAATTCCATTCATTTATCTAATTTTTGTTTGAGAAAAAATGTATTACAGTTATTATTATAATTGATACCATAATTCTATAATCACTAGTAGTGATTCACAATGTAGGGATTCACTACAATGTCTGCTACAGGCCTACAGCCCAAATTACTAATCATTACACCTGATCATCATAAGTTCTTCGAAACAGGCATCACTCAAGTTGCACCTCTCTGGCCAATCAAACATATAAGCAAAAAACTTTCATACACCACATATATATATATTATATATATATATATAATATATATATATTTATATATATATATATTATATAGTCTCAGTTCCACCTACATTTTATTTCTAATAATTCAGTTTACAAATTTATCATAAATGCAAAACTAGAAATCAATTCAACAACTCATTGCATCAATTCCAATTCAATGAAATAATGCGTTTGTTCAATTCCAATTCAATTCATAATTGACCCCATGCCTGGTTTGGGATTGAATGCAAATTGCTGATTAGTAAAATCAAAATCGTCATACTCGCCCCCCCCCCCCCTCTCATTTGCGGTTATTATTGATCTTTGTTGGTTTTATTTTTGTAATCCTTGAAATTGGGTTCCATCTGATGGTACAGGCGGCTGAAGCATGGCTCTACTTCCGTTATCGACGAAGCGAGTTTTGGTTTGTTAGCCGCATTTGGTATTTTATGGTTTTGTTTTGGTTTATTCCCCCTCGTTTACAGGCTCGTTTTATGGTTTCTGCCCGTGCTCGAAAAAGGTTGCCTTTCCTTTTGGAAATCGTGGTGGCGTCTGGTTGTGACGCTCCATCGATTAATTATTGGTTTAGTGGTCATAGACATATGGGCTACAGATGATTACATTTTTAGTATGGGCACTGTTTTATGCAACAATAATTTTTTTTTTTTATCTAGGTCGAGAATAGTTCCTCAAGTTTTGGTGAGCCTTGTTTTTTTTTTTTTTTTGTTATTTATCGAGATATCGGGGAATTTTAGGTAGAATGTAAGCAGCTAGTACTTAACCCTCTGGCGCCCAATATTACTTTACTGATTTTGTTCTGGCTAACGGCAGATAATCTCATTGTTTCGGAAAAGACCTCCGAGCGCTAGAGGGTTAATTAAGGGATGATAGTTCATGGAATTGTGGTTATGGTTGCCATTATTTTATGATGGATCTTCTTCTGGAAGTTTGTTCATGCTTGTTTTAAATTTTATTTTTTCTATAGCTGAGGTTGGCTAAACACTGAGGATCTATTCCAGCATTTTTTTTCGGTTTATTTTCCAGCAGAATGGTTAAAGAGAGAAAAAAAAAATTTTTTGTGTTGTTTCATCAATATCGTTGATCACAATAGCGGTAAAACCGTTTCTGTCATCAGTCTATGTTCTTGCTCTCACTTTCACGAGTACAGAGTCCCTCTTGCGGCCATCGATGAACTTTCCAACTCTTCCTTTTAACCAGAGACATCACATAACGCATGTAACTACTGTAAAAACAAAAATTTCCATCTTTTTTTTGCAATCGTCCGTTGATTAGGATAACAGGAAATACCTCTTCAGTTTCATACAGCATCCTATATACTATTGAGCTAAAATGTGTGTGTGTGTGTGTGTGTGTGTGTGTGTGTGTGTGTGTGCGCGCGTCTGTCCGCTTTCTTCAGAACCGTGCACAGCCTAAACGGCACATCGGAAAATTCTGCAACCACCACCAACTGAGAGCCCATGAGCTTCCGATGTGCTCTGTGAAGTTTCCCGGTCCTAGGTCACAATTACTGGGTCCGACCGCGATAAAACTACAGAAAAGAACACAGCCGTAAAAATCTTGAGGGGGTGGGGTGGGGTAATTGGGGGGGGGGTAATGGCGTTTTTAACTTGTGGGAGTAATGGGGGTTGGGGTGGGGGTAATGGCGTATATAGCAGTATATGTCACAGTGCTACCCGCTCGGAGGGCCAAGTTGTACAACGGTCGCGAGCGATAGCGAGCTACCGCTTGTATATATCTATAGTGCCTCGTCGGCACTATAATAATTAATGAGGTTAAGTTGTTAATGATTATGACTGCTTGAGGCTGGTGTCACCATGATCTCGGATCAAATAAGGTTATTAATTAGGAAATTAATAGCGCGATTTTCTTCCTTCATTAAAAAAAAAAAAAAAAAAAAGATTTAAGTGAAATAAATAAACGTTGCAGTTGTTTGAATGAAAGTTGTATTGAAATGTTATAAATGTGCACGTGAATAACGATAACGACTTCAATATTACAACACTCGAAGAAATGAGTCTTTATATAAAGTTAGGCAAATGACACTAGGCCAATAGGGCCTGTTACAACGTTGTTACACGTGAGATCTCTCGTGTCACTGAAGTTCTTCAGGAGAGAAATAGAGATGCGATTGAGGCGTCGTGCCCGAGAGCCCCTTACACCTCGTTATACAGTGCGTTCGAAAAGTCTCTCCGCAGTCAACCAACACTTTAAAAAAAGCAGTTGACAACAAGTGTAGACGAGTTGCTCCGTGCCCGCAAAATGGTGGAAAACCCTTTCAACACACGCTGTAAAATCAAAAGGTTATGTAATAAAATCACTAAATCATGGTTGAATGAGAACATCGTAGTTTTTCAATTTCCAATGCGTTAACATAACGAGGTCGAGGCGTGACGTTCAGGGAAGAGGGAATGCCTCGAGTGAATTTCGCGGTGACGTCCATCTTGGTCGTGGTCGTGTCGATGGAACGGCGGGTTTATCGTAAAGCTGAAATCGCGAAAGTATTTGAAGGCGTCTCTGTCGCTACATACTCTACTCATACAACATAATTTTTGTTTATTTACAAATTTATTAACTTCAAAATTTTAATTAAAAAAAAGTCTTTAAAAACGAAAGGCATAATGGTAATGATAAACTAAAATTTGTAAACTTGCCGTTGGTAATGTTTTTCCATTTTTTCTTTTGTTAGCTTTCCATAGGTAACTCGCAAATTCTTTAACTTTGTACATTTTACTTTCAATTATTTTATCTTTCCCTTTACCGCGTGTTTAAAGTTGTACTCGCAACAATGACATAAATTCGATTTTCAATTCAAATCTCATTTAATTCCTAGCCTTTTTAAACAACTTTCAATCGTATTTTAGTTTCAACATTTATCGTAAATTCTTTTCAATTCGGTTTTTACTTTCCCACTTTTAGTTTTTGTTTTACTTTTTCAATTTCTATTTTTTACGCAAGTTTAAAATAACTTAAAAGTAAAATAGAAATTCTTTATTTCGTGATTTTTTTTTTTTTTTTTTAAACTTACATTTTCTTTCATTTTTATTCCTTTTTTTTTTTAACTATGTACCAGTTAATGTCGCTTAATGGTTTAGTTCACATTGATTTCACTCTAAATAATGTTAACGCCATATTTGAAGCTACATTTAACCTCGCTTTTTTTTTTTTTTTTTTTTTGCTTTTCGTTTTTAGCTCAAGAGCAGTTGCGTGGCAAATTTCATTCATTATAATTTGTTTTATAAATTATATTGTATTTTTTTTTTTTTTTTTTTAATGTTTTGGCCTTTGCCTAAAGACGGAAGGAAATTTTTTCCCAAAATAAATTTCACATTCATAGATTAATACTTCTCGTATTAACATTATAGTTTTGTTTGGGATGATAACTCGTCTTCGGCAAATTGACGGTTCGCTTAATATTTTCTTATAAAATTTTAAACTTTAAATATAAAAAAATAAAATATAAATAACGTTAATTAAAACGTTTTCGTCGTTTATTCGGTGTATTGTGACGTAATGATAACTGCGTAATAAAAGTTACTTTAAATTTTAACTTCGGCCAAACCCTCCTCGCAATGACATACATTTTTTTTTTTCACAGACGAGTTTAAACTTTTAAGTTCAAATAAACTCCCAAGTTTATCATCAATATCTCTACAACCCGGGTATACATTCCATACTATAGAGTACTTTAATTCACGTAATACCCACCTTTTGATTATTCTGTCTATAGGTTAATTCCTAAACCTTCGTACTCAAACGCTTAATTTAGCGTATCCTTATTTCCTCATCCTACTTTTGATGCGGATTTACCCGCTAATAAACTACTTAGTGTGTTTTTGCAACGACTCCCATTTTTTAAGTATAACGTAACTATTAAATTTTATTCCTTTTAACCTTAAACATACGATCAAATTCGAAAGTTCTCCAAAAATTATAGTTCTATCCTTCGAAACTAGAAATTGCCAGGGATATTAAATTAAAGCGTCAAGGAATTACGTCACGCGTAAACGTCGGAATAAAGAATAATCACTAAATTAAGGTAATAAATTAATACGTCCTTCCATTTCTCCTCACTACCATTCCTTAATTCCGGTGATACGTTTATTTCTTGGTAGTCCTATTTCGTTAAAGGCCTACTAATTAGGTTTCGTTTTACTAAACTTATTGAAATTAGATAATGCCATTAATTATTATAGTTCATTCAGATCATCAACCAATAACTACTTCAGCATCGCGCGATATTGAAAAACGTATACAAAATGAAAGCAGTAACCTTTAAGTTTGTATTTCGGATCACCTGACGATTCGGGGCCCCCAGCCTTCTTCAGTGAGCTTTATAAGGCTAACTAACGAAAATATCACGACTTAATCTAACCACTCATCAAGGGCGTACAATTGACCTTACGATTGGTTAGGTTAAGTCGTGATATTTTCGTTAGTTAGCCTTATAAGGCTAACTAACGAAGGCTGGGGGCCCTGATCTTCGGGTGATCCCTATTTCTTTTCTTATTTAGGAAAATTATTGTAAATTACCGTATAAACTTTGTTACGTTTCAACATTCTTTTAACAATGTGTATAGCTTATAACTACTTACATTCTGCTATATCAATTAAATCTTAAAAATGCATTTTATAAGTACCAAACCCTCGATTCATTATGATTATGATTAATGGTTATAATTATGAACTGCGTTAATTTAAGTAATTTAATTTTGGTTTTAGCAGGTGCTGCTTGCGTACGATAATTATCGAAACTACGAGTATTGTGTGTAAATCACGCGCACGTTAGTGTTGAGGGCAACACCTTAAAACTGAGAACTCTTAACATGCAGCAAAGCCTATTTTTTATTTTTTTTAATCCTAAGAAGCGAGTTTAATTTGACATTATACCTATTATACTCTTAGTGTTAAATGCGTACCTTGGCTACAGGGGGAAGCTGTGTCCGCCCAATAGGTCGAACACGCGGAAACTAAATTTAAATTAAGTGGCTAAGAGTATTAAAAGTATAAAACTCTAATCAAAATGACGTCAAATTCCGAATGCTTTTAGGTTTCTTCATTTCGAGGCCGCCATGTGACACCTAAGTTGTAACGTACTGACCGGGGCCCGTTGAAACTCTATCGTGATATCGATCATTTATTATTTTTAGAAGTCATTCTATAATCACTCAATAATTTTTTTAAATATTCTGTCAAACTTTAAAATTCCGTCCTTACTCGTTTATAAACAACCAATCCTCTTCTTGAGGGAAAAAAAAAAAATCACTGCAAATTTAGATGTCCGATTGGTTTGTGAACGGTTATGCGAGGGCAAACTCCACCTTTAAAGCAGTCAGTTTTGGTTGACTTCAACCAAATTTTTGGGGTAATATAATCTCATGCGGAGTTTTATTTTGTGGAAGAAAATCTTGAAAAAACTCTTTGGGTTGACACTCATTTTCCTGTAAATTTGACGTGTGCAATTTTGCTATACTTTGCTTGAATAAGTTAAGCGTTTTATTGTGTAACTTTGAAATTTTGATTAAGTTTGTCCGAATGCAAAGTGTTTTGTTTTGATTTGAATTTATGCGAGGAACTGGGACATTTTTACTAATTATTTTTCTTTAATTTTTGAAATATTGCTTAGCCCTGTTTTAAAACTCGAGCCGTTGTATTTTCTTGGTATACGCGCGCTCAGTTATTTGAATGTACTTTGTTTTTAAACGTGAAAACTGAATGTGGAGTATAAACGTCATCGATGTTCCGAATGAAGCCTCGCAAGAATTCATACTTTGCGAGGCAATTACTGATCAAAATTGCACTCAAAATGAAGAAGGTTAAGCGATACCTCAACTGTACACTGATTGAGAGAGTGTAACCTGAGAAATTATACCTATTCAGTAAGACGGACTGAAAGGGGCATTAGTAAAGTAGAAAAACTGCACGTGGTACATATTTCCACCATAGGGAAGCGACGCGTTGATTAAAAATAACTTGCGTATAACAGGCAAATTAACCACTACATCCCCCGGGGTACCTGGTCCTCAGAGAGAGAGAGAGAGAGAGAGAGAGAGAGAGAGAGAGAGGAGAGAGGAGAGAGAGAGAGAGAGAGAGAGAGAGAGAGATCGTATGACCTTGATTCTTGCATCCAGGCATTACCTAAAATCCATCTCCCATAATGAAAAGACCCCCCCCCCCCCCGACACACACACACACGCGCAAAGGTATCTATGACATCACGTGCAATTCCGTCTTTATGAAAGCGATGAGCCAGTAAAAACTATCATGAAAATGGAATTGCGCATTGCATTCAACAGACTAAGGAAATTCAGATTTCTCAATAATTATCACAACTTCGACTATTTATTAGGGAACGGCTAACATAACGTTGTAGGCTCATTCCTTTATATCGCACTATAGAAAGTAGTCTTAAAAGTAAAACAGATGTGCAACAGGATAAAACATGCAGTAAACGAGCAGTAGTAAAACGAGGAAAACATTACCTTCGTAGCCAATTCGCCGATCGCCGTACGTAACCCAACTGGATCAAACGTTATTTAACAATAACCTGCCACTTTACCTATATCCACAACTACTTCTGACAACAAACTGATAATCACTTCAATTAATATCAACAAAGTGATGTAAATATTTATTTAAAAGCATACTTCATTTACGAAACTGTACAATAATTCACGTTGCTGAACTACCAGTAGCTACCTATGTCTTTCTGCCGAACAGAATCGTGACTGTATTAAAGATGAATAATTAATAGACTGTATTGCGTAATTCCATAAAAACACTCGACAAAACAAGCGTGCGCGCGACACATCCGCAACGACCAATGGAATGAGCGATATTCGTAAGAGTCGTGAGTTGTGATTAAAAAATTTCCTTACTCGCAAAGGATGAATGAGTAGTGAGTCACTGAAAATGACTCGTCCTGTATAATGAAGAGGAAGACGGAGGGAGGGGGGTCGCAGCATGGATATTATAATAATATAATAATAATAATTGATGTTACACAGCAATGGCAGACGAATAGATTTTAAACTATGTAGCTAATTATGTGTGTACACACGCGCAACTTTTTGCCTACAGATATAAACACTTAAATATATGCTAATTTACGCGAGTCTATGATTAAGTTCAATGGTATCATAAAAGCGCCATTTGCGTTTATGGCGATCCATTTAAAACTTAATTTCCCTCAAAATGCACCAGCAGCAATATAAGAATAATAATAATAATAAATAATGCTAATAATAATAATGAAGGACTAACTTGAAAACACTAACAGGTGAAACTAATAGCAAATATTTTATAATTAAAAACAGATTGAGAGTACGACAGGTACTCATTATTGTCTATTACAATTTGATTACAATCTTAAAAACATGAATCACTTTTTTTTTCCCCATTCCCACGATCGTTTGAAAGGTGTACTTTCCCAGAATAACAAGACCTCCTCCTCATTTTGAAGATCGATCACTAATTGTAAGATTATTCTCATGACAATAACAATGCGCAGTTATATTTCAATGGTAAAATAAGTTCGGTATTTAAAAAAATGTAGTTACCTATATATATATGATCCAACTCAGAATAGTCCCTCCCGAGATAATTTCTAATGGCAAATACAGAACTAATATTAGCGCACAAAACACGGCTCTTCTTGGATACTAAATCCACTGTAGCTCGAATAAGTAATGATAGATGGCAAATTTTAAGTTTAGTATTTGCTATCTACTATTACTTATTCAGACTAGAGTGGATTTAAAATCCCAGGAAATTCCTTTGTTTCATGCGTATTATTAGTTCAGTGTTTTCCATATACAGTATATATATATATTATATATTATATATATATATATATATATATATACAGGATGGCGCAAAAGTCACGCATCAAAATTCTGTACCTATTCATCGATTTGTTGTACTTGGTATTCCACACATTAAAACCAAGCCTACTCTCTCGTCTATTGTTAATTTCGCAGCCATCCCCTACGAAAAGGAAAAAAATAATATATAGTCAACACTGAAAATTCCTATGATGCGCGACTTTTGCGCCACCCTGTATATATGATGCAAACCCAAAAGGAAAAAACCTTGTGAATTTGCATTCATTCATTCATTTCACGGGTTTAATTGTGAAATATATATATATATATATATATATATATCGGCCCTGGGATCGAGACCCGCTGACGGCAGCCGGAGCGCAGCAAAACCCAGCTGTTCATCCTTCCACACAAAGAAAGTGGTTGGTAGATAAATGGGTACCCTGGGTGACCTAGTGGTTAAGACGCTGGGCTGCTGGTGGGGCGTGGTTCGGATTCCACGTTAAACTGTAGGTCTAAGGTGGAGTGAAAAGCTTGACGACCATCAGAATGAACAATTCGGGCGAAAGCTAACCAAAGGTTATAAATAATTATATATATATATAAATATATATATATATATATGGAATGAATTTCCCAATTAAACACGTGAAATGAATAAATGCTGCAAACCCACAAGGAAAAACGAAAACGATTCCAAGGCTATATATATATATATATATATATATATATATATACACCGGGTGTCCCATTCGAAATGAAACAACTTTGAAACACTAATTTTTAAAGTATTAATGTGAGAATGTTGAAACTTTGCCAGTTACTACACCATATGCATAAGTTTTTTTTTTTTGTTTCAGATTGAATTATGTTTACCCCACAAGAAAAAGCGAAATGTGTGTTATGGATGGCTGAGTTGAAGTCCCCTACTCTGGTGCAACGGCGATTCCGTACAACCTTTCACGAGGAACCACCCACCAGAAGAGACCTATATGCATGGACCAAGAAATTTGAGGAGACTGGCAGTGTTCTAAAGGAACACTCTGGAGGGCGAACAAGATCGGAAGATGACGTTGAACGAATACGCGGCGCCTTTGGTAGTAGCCCGAGAAAGTCCATCCGTCGTGCCAGTGTCGAACTGCAGATTCCTCGTTCAACTGTGCACAGAGTCGTGCGCAAGCGGCTGCAGCTCTATTCGCATAAGCTTCAAATTGTTCAGCATATAACGCGTGAAGATCTTAATAAAAGGAAACATTATGCTATGCACAATGTATCTAAATGTTATATTTCACATATATCATATCATATGAAGCTTTATGACTGACTATTTACAATAAAAAAAATTGTAAGGTTTCAAAGTTGTTTCATTTCGAATGGGACACCCGGTATATATTATGCGTTGAAATGTGTTGTCGGACCCGAGATTTACAAGAACTTGAAACTATTTTCGAAATTATTTCAATTGAGGAGTGACAACTCGTATTGGATTACTCAGAGTAAAAAACCATCTGGACACAATTGAAGTAGCAACGGACACCAAAATAGGATATACTTTGTCGTAAAGATATTTCATTTATCAATTTAATTACAATCGAACCAATAAGGTTTGAATTCCAATGCGACACTCTCTAAACCCGAGGGTGACATTTAAATCCTAATGGTGTGTGTGTGTGTGAGGTGTTACGCGTTTATTTCGCTAACACCAAATGTGACGAACAATGGAAAGAAGAAAAAAACAACTTCTCAGCATTGTCCAAAGACTTAATGAACCAAAGTGTGTGTAAGGAAGTGGGGGGAGTGCAACTGAGCATAAGTGAGGCAGTGTGAGAGAATTCAAATTATGTAGTGAACACTTTTTTTTGTGCGCGCGTGAAAAAACTAACTTTAAAAAAAAAGTCAGAAACACTTTTATGGTAAAAAAAATATTTTTAAGTCCTCATTGGACCTACACCAAAACATCGACACACAAAGAAAGTAACCTAACCTAATAATAATAATTTGTCGATAGAATGTCAAGTCGATCAGATGTCGTAAGGCCTTTCTGATTAGGTTAAATTACGTTAGGTTAGGTTAGCTAGATTAGCGAGTACCTCATTATTTTAATGACTAAACCACCCTTCAAATGCGTCCGAAACATTTATCACGCCCTTCTCGGTTCGATAGCAGAAAGTTAAATTAATTTAAATTGCGTTTGGTTAATTAGTTTTTAGAAATATGAATTTAAAAAAGTCGATATCTCACTTATGTGGAGATGCGCACGGTGTGTGTGTGTGTGTGTGTGTGTGTGTGTGTAAACAACTTTTTTAAATAAAGTATTTTACCGTATTGTGAACTCTTTTTAATAGATAAGCTTATTTAATTAATCGCCTTTCGAAATGAAGGCTTTCATCTCCGCTCTCATCAAAGTAATCATTACATTTAATGTAGGCGGTACCGGTACATACGAGTACGGTACATGCGCTCGGCTCCGATACCTCTGGTCATTTAGTAACCAAATATAGTCGTGTGAAACTAAATGCGCTTATAGGTTGATGCCCTACACGTATGATCTTATCGGGACCTAATTATTACCGTTCCAAGCAGTTGCGCGATTTAACTTGAATTATAGTTCGTAATTAATCAATCATGTTAATTAATATTTTTAAAACAAAGTCTAAAGTGTCATTTTGCTACTGGAGAGGCAGCCAATAACGGTACCAACTCTCCCGTCGTCTGAGGAAACAACCTCTTAATGTTTAAATCGGCAATATTTTTTTGCATTTCAAATCTGGCGCGTGAATGAAACAAATTTAATTTTATATTAACATTTTACTATCCTAATACATTAATATTCCTCTTTTAAGTAGAATTTTAATATGAAATGCTGACCAACAAATAGCTTCGTACTGTCCGCTGCTTCACCAGTTTTGACAAACATGAAGTCACACCAACCGACCTGACATAGCATTAATTAAAGAAATCCAATTATACTCGCAAAACCCTACGCCAAGTATCGCGCAATCGTGGTAATAGTCTACAGAAATAATAAACCTACATCCCGAGCACTTACCTCCCTTTCTCTCTTCCTGAAAGACCAACAGAGGCCGAGTCCTTTCCATCCTCGTTTTTTTATCGGATTTACCAATGAATGATAGTCATGGAACGGATTACCTCCGTGACAGCAATCGACGTCGATTTCCTCACTAAAATACATACTGTATTGGAGACTTCACGAGAGTCAGACACGAATTCGAGAACCTTCAGTAACTCGATAAAGCTGCGTATACTGTATAAATGTTATAATTGTTATAAACCCATAAACATTCGTCTGGACATCCGTATATGTTTTACCTTACTTAAGATACACTAACTGGTAAGTTCTTTTGCAATATGAAGTCCCAAGGATTGTCGTCTTTACTTGTAAAGTTGAATATATATGTATCGTAGCCTAGTCTCTCAATAGGCCCATTGTCATTTAGTTTTCCGAAATTTAAACTTAAATTTCAAAGGACCTACCTGAAAATCATATTCCGGGACATTTCAAAGCTAAACCGTTATTTCCACTCTCCCAACTTTTGTTAACATCCTCAAGCCAATCACATTAACCAATTTAACCATGACACTTTTTTATTTCGATAAACGTATATTTTTCATAGGCCACAACACTCAAACATGTAATGAAAATCACTTTTACAATAATTTTTAACTTCCAAAACAAACTACAGGGTCTACCCCAAATCATAAAATACTAATACCACACAGGTCCATACTACAGTATAAGCTATTCTTACTATCGTACGTGTACATAATCTTTTCACTAATAAGTTCAAATACTAACTAAATAATGCGAGTCTTCCCCGTTAGATCTCATCCTATTAAGTTGTTGATGAGCAAGATAACTCTATGCCCTACCAAAAACTGACTCAACCAACATCAAACGAATATAATGTCCAAAGAATGCTTTCCAACGCTGACAGAAACTTCCCGAATAGAAAATACGATATCATAAACGTATGTTAAAAACTTGACAATGAAAAGCGATTTAAAAAATTAATAAATAGTAGGCTAGTTCTTAGTACAATATTTCATAATCAGTCAATTAATTAGGATTGTCCTATTGTCCTATGAAGTAAGTAAACTTGCGCGGCTTGCTCGCCCGTGTTGCCAAGTGTCGAATACTTCTGGAATTAAATATCAAGAATGGGCAACAACAATCAGTTGCACTACACTTTATAGAATTATCAATAAAAAGTAGGCAAACAGGCCTGCAAGGAACAATAGTGCACTTAGGCATTACGAAAACTGCTAATAGGCCAATGTTGAAGATAGGCTAGTACCTCTTGGCCCTACAAGCATGCAAAGAGAGCCGATGTGTGATGAAAGAAAATTATCTTCTACGAGAAGTGTCCTAAAAGGTAGGCCTGTTGTATCCATCGAACGAGGGTTACCATCATTAAATACTTTCAAAGTAAAATCTGCACGAGTTTAATCGAGTCTACATTCGAGAAAAATAATAGTATAATGTATCCATTATTAGTGTTTTTTATAAAAAATTTACGTCATTTAAGGAGGAGTTTCAAATATAAAATCTGAATATTTTTAATTAGCTTTGATAAAACTTAAATAATGATGGAGATCTCGCAGGATAAAATAAAATAAAATTGAGGAGGGTACGACTGGCTCCAATGAAATGCTTTATCGAAAGCAAATCAATCTTGAGGCCTCACACAAATGCAACGCAGATTAAATTTAAAAACTAGTTTTAATCCATTTCCATCCTGCTTAAAGGGAAACTAAAAACCAGATGAATACGATATGGAGAGAGAGTAAGGTAACAAGAACGTTGGTAAAGCCGTTCCTACTTATGAAACAGACTTTAGTCAATTTAACGTTTTAAAAGTTTTTCAAATACTATAAATACTACTTTGTTTAATCGTATTACAAAAAACTTTAACAACAAACAACAAAAATGTATACATTAATAAAATCCCAGCTATTAAAATCTAAACACATCCAAAAAAGTGAGTCTACAGCCCAACGCTACGACAAGCACACTAATAATAATCGCCAGTTCAAAACCAAACATGACTATCCCTCTCTTTATTTTTCCCAATCAACATTTGATACCGGAAATAGGGACCGGAACTGTTGGCTCATGACCCCTGTCAATTTCAGCAAGCTGAGAGATATGGGAAGTTCACATGCCAACATCACAATTTAATTAGGCCTCCCGTTATTGTTTGAGCAGGATAACGCACGTTTTTTAAAATAAGAACTAATCATACAACCTTTTCGCGGAATGAGTCGAATTTTTATTGCACTTGGCAAACGGGGACGTAAATGAAAGTAGATGGAGGAATTACGGTAAATTAGCTATATAGGCTCACCAAATTGACTGTATATAAATAGAATACATTAAAAAAAATATATTGTTCACAACTTTTCCATATTTCTTCAACTTTCTATTTATAGTCTTCCCCTTTTTAAAAAGATTTTAAAAATAATTATAAAGGCCTACATATTTGATACTGAAGATTACTTAATCTAAAGGGCCTCGTATCAATATAGTTTATATGGAGTAAGTTTACTATTACCTTGAATGTTTACGAAGCAAGTGCAACGGTAGGCTAAAAGCCTGCCATAAAACTGCTCTATGCAAAGAGAGAGAGAGAGAGAGAGAGAGAGAGAGAGAGAGAGAGAGAGAGATAGATATAACCTATAAAAACATGCGGATATGGTGTTAAGGCCACAGCTGTAAAAGCAAAAACATATCCTAACGAAGAATCAAAAATGTTATTACTGGCAGGGTTTAGAACCGAGCTTGATGTGTGAAGCCACAAAAATGAACGTAGAAATCGCTATTAAAATTTTAATTTTCACTTTGAAAGTTTATCAGTTATTTCACGCGCAATGAACGTAAAGAAAATTAATGCACGGTTTATTGCGGATGACGTCAGATGGATAATTATGTAGCTCAAAATATTTAAACCTATTCCAGGTTTTCTGAAGGTTTAAAATTAAAAGCATAGGTTAATAATATAGGTCCTATATTCCGGAGGATCACCTGAAGATCAGGGCTCCCGTGTATTCTCGTTTTTTGCTTTACAGTACCAAATATAATAAATTAAGTTGAATGCACGGTTAGGTCAACTGTACGCCCTTGACGATTGGTTAGGTTAAGTCGTGATATTTTCGTTAGTTTTAACGAAGATATCATCTGGTAATTGAGGCTGGGGGCCCTGATCTTCAGGTGATCCATTCCGGGAACTGAACGAGCCTAATGTACATTATATAAAAACCTCAAAGTACTGTACTTCTACAACCACTTATAAATTCAGTCCTTTGATACATTACTCCGTACAGTGTTAAACCCTTTAGGGATAATCAGGCCTTAGGTAGAGCCTACAATATCGTATGAAGCCCAAATTTGTAGTTGACGAAATGGACAATCTTTCCTCAAAATAAAATAATATAAAGTAAAAAGCAATGAAAATTTTAAAAACCATAAACAGACCTACCAGAAATAGGGACAACGTTAGGTTCAATTCACTTTGAACAGAATATCCAAGAATTTATAATAATAAGGCCTGAACGTCAGAACTTTCCAGTCATATCGAACACAATTTATAATATTCAAGCTAAATATTTAAAAAAAAACATTAGCTTTTATTGTTATGGTTATATAAACGCCTTTAATGTTGTACTTTATGATATATGTATAATCTGTGAAGCAGAAAAATATTTATATTTCACTCACATTTTATGAAGGTCAGTAAACTTGAAATTCCTGCATCGTTACTAATTTTATGACAAACAAAAAGCAGCAATAATTTCAATATGAATTATACTGGGTATGTCATGCATATAATCCTAATTAAACCAATTAAGGTTTATAACCATCGGCTTAAATTTTTCATGTTTAGGTTGTTTGTATTATACCAAATTAGGCCTATAGAGACCCTATGACACCGTGTACGCAATGTTATATATAAATAATTCTAAAAAGGTTCGCTATTATACCATTTGACTCTTGTCTCGCCCACGGCCCACATTACGAGTGGTCATGCATGCCATGGGCCAAGAAATATTTTATCGGATTAACGTTTAGTCAATGAAGCGTTCCTTGGCATAAATCATGAACGTGGAAACTGAAAATTGGAGTAAGATTCACCATAGTATCGGCCCTATACAATTTGCAATATTCAGTGTCCCCACTGACGACGAATGCCGGGGAATAGGATGTAAAATGCGTAACAACATGGTGTGTGTGTGTGTGTGTGTGTGTGTGTGTGTGTGTGTGTGTAAACTAATTTGGGACTACAGTTTGGGGTGAAGCGCTGCTAGATGTGGTCGTACATTTAGAGGTGATCTTGTACAAATTCACAGCCCCCCAGTCCCACCTGAGAAAGGAAGGAAGAGATTAGACTCGCCTGCTACTGAACATGCGAAACTACGTCTCTTTTTACCTTTTTTTATCCAATTCGCGGTTCACTCACCATTAAACTGCCCCCCCCCCCCAACCCCACCAGTGAGCGAGTCTGAACCTAAATTTATGTCACGCAAAATTAACTTATAAAATACTGTACATCATCGCTTTACCTTGTAGGGGCGACAAATTCATTTCATATCCTTGCGCACATATAACATATATAATCCCCTTGTCCGGCAGGATTAGCAGGAGGGAAGGGGCAAACCAAATAAATGAAGATTCGTTGTTAAAGACTAAAAAGTAAGTGTGGGACCCGCGTTTGCCACCCCTAGATGGAGTCTATTTATCGAACGGACAAGTCTGACATTACTTTATATCCTTTTCACAAAGGCCGAGTTATTCTAGAACTTGTATATATTAGCCTAATAGTATAACAGAAGTTCGTATTGAAATCGTCGTGTCACTATCAGCACTTCTATACCACCCTCGCATTTGCCGAGACTTGGATAAGACTCGTTTGATCTAGTTTAACAAAATATAAACAAAAAGTACATCAAGTTCAGCAATGGATCTACGCACGATGTCAACTACTTATAATCATTCTCAGTTCATGTAAAAAATTTAAAACTTTATGAACAAAAAATGGGAAATCCTCCTTTCTTACTGGTTTTTCAAACCTCTTGGCAAAACAAAACTAGTATTTGTTGCTCTAGTAATATGAGCACAAGAATAACCTGGCCCGTGTAAAATGAACACTGATAATCCATATATTCGATCTCAAAGGATAACCACCATATAGGGCCTATACCAAACAGTCAAATAACCAAATTAGAGGAAACTAATTATTCTAACAAACTAATTATTCTAACAAACTAATATAACTATCATGTTAGACTAAACTACAGTAGGTTTCTGCAATTTGGTCATTTGACTTTAGTTCACACACGTTTTGTATAAAGGTCAAGCTGTCACTTGGTCAGCCAAAGAATCTATACAATACTCGTGAGAAGTGCCACATTCTACAAAATCCTGTTCAAGTTAAAACGAGTGGAAAACATACTTCAGACCTAAATAATCTATATTACACGGTTAAGGATCACAATGACAAAGTTTGATGACATTTCTTATATTTCACCCACATTATCGTTGGTCTGACGTACTCCAAAATGGCCCAAATGACTTAATCCAGGACCTATCGCGTTTCTTACATTTAACCAGAGCCCAAAAACTTGGGAGGAAAAAATATCACTTTTTCCAAACAAAAACTAATTTACAAATCATTAGGCTCTATTATAGAATTGAAGCCTACAAATGAGTTGCCTTAAATATCGAATTTCATAATGTCGACGTTCAACCTTATGCAAGTATATGGATTAGAAATTTCAAATGAAAATGAAAGTTTGTTGAATATTTTAACAAAGTAACTAACACACAGTCCACATTTTCAATGAAAATAACTAATCTAAACTAACAACATTAAGGTCGACATTATGCATGTCGATATTGTTCCGCTACCCCCAATAAATGACGGTCTATGCAGTATGGTACCAAATTCCTAGCAAAACGCTATTCAAGGCCCTTATTTAATATGGCCCGATTTTCATACAGCTGAATGACAATGGCGAGTCTTACCAAAGCCTACTTATATAACTGAGTGCATCTTTGGGAATACCGCATTGCCAATTATATGGTTTAGTAGATTTCTAAACCCATTTATGCATCGCCTACAATTAGAAAAAACGTAACCTCTCAAATATGATGCCTATTTTAAACGTAGTTTACTTTTTTTCGAGTGGTATTTAAGACATTTCACCACTAGTCAATTATTTTAGCAAATATTTTTATTTAAACATGCATAACTTTCACACCTTGTACTTACTATAAACCTACTAAGATGTGCTCTATGTTCATGATGAAAATATTCCCTCTAGCCTCTAGGTCTATTTCATGGCTGATATGGTAATGCAAAATGAAAAAACTAGTAATATGCTCGTGAAAAATAAAATCACATAGGCCCTATAAAATAATTTAGATATATAGTAATCCCGTGTCGTGTTACACGAGCCAAAACGTTTCATGAAATGTAATAGCTCAACAGCTACACAATAGGCCAATGCGAAGGCGGACAGCATCAACCATTTCGACGACTATGATTTTATCTTGATATAAACGTAATGTGTACCTTCTCCTGACAACCATATTTACATTTAAAAGTGGTCTCCGGCATTCAAAGGGAACCGAGAACGGCCATGTGTTTTCTATCATGTCCACCATCTTCGAAAAGGGGCTTCTCAACTATTAGCCTACAACAGCCCAGGACCCATACGCACGAATCTGGCCCACGATAATTACTCTGTTACTTTCTTCCTAAATGGGTCCCATGAACTCGGAGTCCAACCCTCATCTGATGTTTAATAGTTTGCCTTCAAAGGAAATATGCAAGCTTCCAATAATTATATTACAGGCCTTATTATTACTATACAAATTCAAAAAATTTCGTGACTTAATATGGAGTAAAGGCAACGACAATAAGCCCTAAGTTAGTGAGGTTTTTCACACTCGGTTAAAGTTGTCTCGAAATATATATATATATATTAGGATGACCAAAAAAAAAAAAAAAAAAAATTTTGAAATGCCAGTACGCTCAGCCTTTATTTGGTGCCTTTTGCTGAAAAATTAACCATGCAAAATTATAGGCTTTAAAAATAATATTTAGAGATCTTGAAGCTGTAATTGGCTTAAAAGAAGTTTCATTATGAAAACATCAGGAGAATCTCCAGAGCCCATACATCACAAGTCCTCGGTTACCTAGATCTTGCATGGCTTCCAGGGTTGTTGTTGTTGTTGTTTATATATATATATATATATATATATATATATATATATATATATATATATATATATACAGTGGAACCTTGCTTAACGAGCATAATTCGTTCCCGAATTGTGCTCGTTATGCAAAATGCTCGTTAAACAAGGCAATTTTTTCCATAGGAATCAATGTAAAATATGATAATGCGTTCCATGCTTAAAAAATACTTAAAATAATATTTATAATGATATTTAAAGGCGTTTTTAAATTATTATTGCATGAAATGAAAAGATTATTAATAAAAATTAACCCAAAAGAGAATGTAAATAATTAGTAAACGGTGAAATTTATAAATAACTTACGAAGAGAGAAGGTGCTCCTGACGCACGCAAAGGAAATGAAGAGACAGGGGAGGAGAGGGTTATTGAGGGGAAGGAGGAGAATCGTCTTCGTTCAATGCAATAACATTCTCGACGAGCTCACAGTCACTAGCTTTAAATTTTTAGAGGCACTTTCACTTTCTTTTGGATCCTTTTTCACGAGGAAACTGTCTAGAGTCATTTGTTTTTGTCTACACTTTAAATTTTGACGAAAATGCGTGATAACATTATCATTAAATAATTTGTAGATCGCATAGTCACTGCCTTATTAGGATGATGCTTTTCAACGTATGATACAACAGATTCCCAAGATCTCAGCATCTCCCTTATTGCACTGGAGGGTTGTTGTTCTGCTACGGGCGTTTCTTCGTCCTCCCCTGACAAATTCTCCCCCACAATTTCTTGCTCGTTAAGCAAAGTGTCGCTCGTTATGCAAGGTAATTTTCCCCCATTCTTTTGGCTCGTTATACGAATTTCTCGTTATACGAGGCACTCGTTAAGCAAGGTTCCACTGTATATATATATATATATATAGTGAACCAAAAGTAGGTGGACAGTAAATGATAACGTTTATTTTGAGAATACATATTTAATTTTTTTGTATACTATAATACAAAATAAAATTTAAATAAATTTAGTTATAATATTTAATATAATATAACACAAACACCATAGTTATAATGAACACCATAGTTATAATATAATATAACACAAACCGTATTCAACCTACTGTCCACCTACATTTGGTTCACCGATATATATATTATAAAACTTGGGGATAATCTCTAGGAGCGCTCCATTTTTCAATATTAAACACTCATAAAACATATACCATTTGAAAGCTCACATTTTTCTGAGTCTAAAAATGTAGTAATCCAAAAGTATCAATAGCAAATAAAAAGTAACGATTTAATTAATTGTTTGACACGACGTCGATAACTACATTATAAAGGTTAGCTAAGTTATAAATCTTCAGTCTGTGTTGTAAGATGGTATTTTTGGTAATTGTTAAGCTAACCTAACCTAACATGAATATATTACATTATCATTTGTATAATTTAGGTCTCGGGGGTACGGGGGCCCCCGTAAAGATCACGCATCACAAATTGATCGGTATAGGGTTTTATATTTAAACCTAGTTACTTTTTATTTGCTATTGATACTTTTGGATTACTACATTTTTAGACTCGGAAAAATGTGAGCTTTCAAATGGTATATGTTTTACGAGTGTATGTTTAATATTGAAAAATGGAGCGCTCCTAGAGATTTACCAAACTTGGCGTATAGGAGTAGTTATACAGGGCTATTCAAAATGATTCATCCGATTTCAACTGAGAATACTTCCGTACCCATCAACCGTGCATCAACTGGGCATACACCACATGAAAGAAGAAATCTCCGAGTTTTACAAGATCACCGCGAGGGGGCTCCAAAGTCACGCCGTGGCCTAGCCTAGCAACAAACAGTCAGTGTGAAAATGGCGTCCGCACAGCAGAAGGCGTTTTGTGTGTTGCAGTTTTCGAGCTGTAAATCGGTAGTCACAGTGCAGCGTGAGTTTCGTCGACGTTACAGAACGTTAAGGATACTGTGTACGTGCCACCGTTGCCCACATCTTTGGATGAGCTCCGAACTCGCATTGTTACTGCCGTAGAGTCAGTGACAAGTCACTGACAACGGACATGCTGGAGCGAGTATGGGAGGAATTCGACTATCGTGTCGACGTTGCTCGTGTAACTAGGGGAAGTCACATAGAGCATTTATGAGGTGAGAGACAAAATTTGGACAGTTTTTCTTTTGGTTGATGTATCACAAATCACACTGTATTTGTAACATTAAAAAATATTCTCTTTTGAAATCAGGTGAATCAGTTTGAATAGCCCTGTGTATATATATATATATATATATATATTTAGGAGAAATCCAAAGACAAGGAGAAATGTAAATGCCATGAAGAGTCTTCTTTATTGCGCAACGTTTCGAGCAATACGCTCATCTTCAGGCTGTTTAATAACAATGTGAAATTAAAATCAATATTGAATGAAAAACAAACAGAAATTTCTATAACCTATTCGTAAAGACAAATTTTAAAAGACTGAGAAAAGAGGGTTAAGTTCTAAGTTATACAGATTTACATATAAAAATTAAGAAGTTATTTTTAAATACATGTAGTAAATGTGAAATTAATACACTGGAAAAATTACCAATAGTACACTGGAACAATGGAGCTATCTACCTTACACAGCAGTATCCGAGGCCGACTAATTTGAGCAGAGGAAACGGGAACGAAGGATGGCGAGGGAGATAGGGGAAGGAGGGATTATAAGGAATTGGGGAAGGAGGAGGGATCTTAGCAAATTGAGAGGGACGGACGATGAGTCAACATTCAGACTAGGGGACAATGCTTTAATGAAAAGGGATTCTAAAATTCTTAGTGAGTTGGGACAAGTATTACAACCAAGAATTTTAAAATTGTCTAAAGTGACATCAATTTTGCATTTGATGCTATGTTCACGAATGCTGGAGGCTTCCTTAGTTTTTAAAATTTTACCTGTTCGGCCACTTATTCCCATATGCGAATAAAATCTAGCCCTGAGAGAGCGAACAGTGCTGCCGATGTAATTCCCAAGGAGACACCTGGGGCAGGTAAATAAATATACAACACCGCTACGCAACGAGTCAGGGGTTCGATCCTTCGCTGAGAAAAAGCTACCTAAAGACGTTTTATTAATAAATATGATGCGGAAATCAGTATGATAAAAAAATTTCCTTAACAATTTTGTAAATTTAAGCTTAAATTCCTTATTCAAGGGACCCATTTCAGGTACCAAGAAATATTTTATATCCTTCGGCACTGTAATACATGGAAGTTGAGGGCTATAAACATTATTTAAGAAGGATCTAATTAGTTTGTCTACATATTGAACAGGAAAACTATTATTAGTAAAGTATGATCTTAGATTATTAAATTCATCATTAAGTAAGGTAAAATTAGAGGTCAAATTATATCCTCTGAACAGGAGAGTTTTAATACAAGACATCTTATAGTTGAAATCAGTAAAACTAAAAAAATTCATGCCCAAACCAGTGAAAGTGGGTTTCCTATAAAATGAGGTGACCGCCCGGGAATCGAACCCAGGACCTTCCGATTGCCGGTCAGACATGCTACCACTACACCACGGGCCTCGATCAGTCAGAAGTCGCAATTCTCCTACATAGGGCAGAAACCAATGCCTTGAGAGGTGTATATATATATATATATATATATATCTCAGAGAGCAATTCCCTCCTTCACAAAGTCCCGCAAATGAGGCGGGATGCTGCAGAGGACTCGACCGCAGGTCGATCCTGAACCGTCGTTCAAACAACAAAAAATATATATATATATATATAGTAAAGAACGACGCTTGTATAGAACATTCCGCGCAAGATGAGGAGGGAGAACGAACAAATGAAAAAATGAGGTCGTTCTTTACGTTAATTATACTGCGTGTTCTTTGCAGTTGAAATGTGTATATATGTATATATATATATATCACTACTCCTATACGCCAAGTTTTGTTTGAACACGCTAAGGACACAGTACATAAAATTTTAAGCCTAACGATGAAACAGTCTTCATACTCCGTAGTATTAAAACAGGTCCCAAATTAGTTGGCATATTATTATTACTATCTAAACAATTTACCTAGACCTGTGGTGCTGGGGCCTTCGGACTTGACCAAATAATTGAACCAACAATAATTGATTCGGGGGGGGGGGGGGGGGGGGCCTGCGGTCCCCCAATTACGGGAGGTTCAATTATTTGGTTAATAAAACTATAGAAAAGAACTCAGACATGACAATCTTAAGCTTCACAAATCTTGACACAATGTGAAGCTCAAAATTTTCATGGCTGCGTTCTTTTCTATAGTTTTATTGCGGTGCTGGGACCTTCAGACTCAGTAATTGGGGGAGGGGGGTCTGGTCACACACATTTTCGCTCATTACTCATCACCCCAATCCACTATACGAAGTTTGGTCGAAATCAGTTCAGATCCATAAAAGTTTTTTTTCCGGACAGACGGACAGAATTCGGTGAATTATATATAGTAAGACTAGTAGCATTGCCGCTTTTTTTTTTTAGATAAATATGCCGATGCATAGAATTATAATCCGTTACATAGCATACCCGTTAGACCGCGGTGCTGGTGTCTTTGAAAACTGTACCAACAAATTTTCTTTTTTTATTATTATTATTACGGGCGGCAATGTGAAGCTCAAGATTTTCATGGCTGCGTTCTTTTCTATAGTTTTATCGCGGTGCCGGGGCCTTCAGGCCCAGTAATTGGTGAAAGGGTGGGTGGGTGGGTCACTATTAGTTCATTACTCATCACCCTCCAAGGGCCTCCATCCACCATACGAAGTTTGGTTGAAATCGGTTCAGAAACGTAAAAGTTTTATCTGCGGACAGACGGAGGGAGACATTTTCGGTGAATTATATAGTAATTACTGCAGAGGCAATTTCACGGCTATAAAGCCAGTTTAAACTGTCTAAAACTGATTTTATACTGATCTAACCATAGAGCTTCACCGGTACCACGGTACAGTACCGATTTGTTCACCGCTTTAACAGTCCAAGCTAATGTATAAGCCAACGTATAGCTTGCTTAAGTACGAGCATAATTGAAAAAAAAAAGGCATAATAATTCACATTACAAATGGTAATAAAACAAAAATGGGTTGGGTGACGAACTAAAACGTGTACCGTAGTCTAGAGGTTGAGAAAGTTTTGAGCCAAAGAATGCTTCAAGTATAGAGTTGCGCATTCAACCTAACCTGCAGCATCACTGCATCGTATCAATTTCTTGTTCTTAGTTTGAATCCGTCAAAGGCCTACTTATAAGGTTCTTTGAGAGTAAACCGGATTTAGCATTTATTCCACATTCGTTAAACAAATCTTCTACGCTGACTGAACCATAAACTAATCCAAAAGATTTCTAATCTTGCCGACTTTAAGAATTTACGGCAAAGACAATACCGGTCTCACAAACGACTCTAAGTCTAAACATGTTTGAACGAGTAATAAATCTATTTTTCATAAATTCGAGTAGGCTACAAAAAAGACTTAAAACAAATAATTACGGCTTTAGGAGCTTGCGGAGGCCAAAAGAGGTACTATGACTCTTTTAGGAAACACATTGTGCAGAGTAGATTAAAAAATAATAATAATAATAATAATAATAATTTGGAAGTTGAATCCACACGCAGCGCAACGTGACAATTTATTTACACTCGAGAACTCTAAAAGAATGCTTTTCAGCGGAACTAAGACCTATAAAGGAAGCATTTAATACACACGCACAATATTTTTAGAAGTGACTGTAAAATAGACGCGCGACCAGGTCCCTCATGACTAAGCCAAGGCCAAGGCCTATTATAATGCTGCACTGTCATTAGACTATTTACAGAGAAATGAAGCCTACCACATTGTAAAACATTCGGATGAGTAACCCCTATTGTAAATATTGCAATATGTAGTTCATTAAAAATAGTAGTGTATAAATTTATTTCAAACCGTTTCGCGTATGCTTAAATATATCAGGTCATCCCATAAGTAATGTCGTTTTTTTAGATTGGAATTTGAGGGACAAAAAAAAAAACTACAAACTTTTTAATCTAGTATATATTTTCCATCGGAATCAATGACACTCTGCCAACGTCCTACAAACTTTTCAATGCCATGTTTATAAAATTCAGGCGGTTTTGAGGCAAAAAAATGTACAAAGACTGGTGTGCAGGTCATCTAAAGTACTGTATACTGTTTCTCGTCAAGATAGTTTTGCAGACTCCTGAAGAGATGATAATCTGAAGGCGCAAGGTCTGGAGAATATGGAGGATGTGGAAGTTTTTCCTACCCAAAGCTCCTCAATTTTTGCAGAAGTGATCCGAGCTGTATGAGGACGTGCGTTGTCGTGGTGGAACACGATTCCTTTCCGATTAGATTAACCAAAGAAGGTCTCTTTTCTTTTAGTGCAGTGTTCAATCGATCTACTTGTTGACAGTAGACTTGAGCGGTGATTGTTTGGTTGTGTGGTAAGGTTTCAAAGTGTATTACGCCACCTTTATCCCACCAAACACTAAGCAACACCTTCCGAGGGTGAAGATTTGGTTTTGGCTGTGGTGTCGCTGGTTCTCCGGCACAAACCCACTGTCGACGGCGCTTAACATTCTGGTACAGTATCCACTTTTCATCACCAGTCACTAAACGGTGCAAAAACGGATCTTGGAGTTCACGGGAATGAAGAGCTGTGCTAATGTTTACCCGCACCCTCAGAGTGTCGACCGACAATTCATGTGGCACCCATTTTCCTAACTTAGGCACTTTCCCGAGTTGTTGCAAATGTCGATGGACGGTGGACGGGGATGAATTGAGTTTCTGGGCCAATTCTTCAAAAGTTGTTGAACAGTCTTCAAGTGCGGCTAACAGCAGGTCATCATCAAACTCAGCAGGGCGTCCAGAGCGTGCTGCATCTGTCAAACAGCAGTCACCATTCCTAAACTTTTGAAACCATCTTTGACATTTCCTCACATGCAGAATATCGTTGCTATAAACGTCCTGAATGTTTCACGTTGCTTCAATAGCATTATTCCCTTTTTTGAACTCGTAAAGCATTATATGCCTGATATGCTCTTCTGATACCGCCATGTTTATGAGGGGTTCACATAAAGCAAAACACACGTCCTCACTGGTCAAGGTCTGTAAAGTATGTAGCGAAAAACGATAGATCCCCTCTTAGACATAACCTTCGGAAAATTTATGCTTAAACCGAGTAGGACTAGTTTAAACTTAATCTATCGTAAAAACGACATTACTTATGGGATGACCTGATAATTTTAACTAGCATAGGGCTTAGGCCAATATAACAATACTGCAAGTTAGGACCACCTTTCTGTCATTTGGCATATTAGAAGGTTTAACGTCTACTCTCACAATGTATATTTTATTAACATTGGGGGGGGGGGAGACAGGCCTGCAATATAGGACCCAAGTTTAAACCCGGCATTTGATAATGCCTATGAGGCCTTACTAAAGTAAGGTTAAAGCAAGCTCTTATAAAGGTAATAACTTCAATATCTCAAATCAAAACTAAGTTTTATTCAATCCATATTTGTAGCCCTACAATAACGAGTATGGACTATGGACCTACGTGAAACTTAAGAAAATACAAGTAAAAGTTTAAAAAGTGGGTGCTCTTCCAATATGTGCTCTACCGCGAAACTGTGATCTACCATATTCCAATACGTGCTCTACCGTGAAACTAGCCTTATAAGGCTAACTAACGAAAATATCATGACTTAACCTAACCAATCGTTAGGTCAACTATACGCCCTTGACGATTGGTTAGGTTAAGTCGTGATATTTTCGTTAGTTAGCCTGGAATATGGAATATTAGTTGGAATATGGTAGATCAGTTTCGCGGTAGAGCACATATTGGAAGAGCACCAAAAAGTGTTCTTCAGTTACTGCATTGGTAATTAAGTATGTGATTAGTAAGAAATAGGGTATCCCATTACAATAAGCCTACATCGCCTACCAAAGTTAATAAATGAAACAAGGCCTACTACATTTAATCAGGTTTAAAGTGATGAAGCCAAACTTGGAAATATATGAACTTTACTGAAGTGGAATTGTGTAATAATGTTTAGTAAGGGCCTCTCAAGACTCGAAGTGCAGCCATGCAATAAGTCCTGTGAATAATAGTTTTAAGTATTTTACACGAGTACTGCACCTTTCTTTTTCATGCATATAATTTGAAGTTAAACAGCAGCAATTATATATTTAAAATTACCCGACATCAAAAGCTTGAAGGGTTTAAGTAATTGCATTTCACAATATTTAGCTAACTAAAATAAAATGCCTATTCATTATTATTGACCCCGAGGCTTTAAGAGAAAATTCTGTAATATACTGTTTGTGGTTACGTTGTAGGCTATAGGCTAATAAAGCAGGAAATGGAGAGGCCTATAATGAGTTCTCTCTGTATAATGCTATAAATTAGAAAAAAAAATTGTCATTTTAATTATTTTGTGAAAGACATATCTGCATATAACAGTAACGACTTCCTTCCTACTGACAAACGCCACTCATTTTACGGCGGGTGGAACTTTGATTTTACAAGTTTTTGATAAAAATTTGGAACTTGCGTTGAAATTGTCCATCATAAACACCCATAAATTATTAGTAATTACGGCACCATGTCTCAGTGCGAGTAATAATATATAATTTACAATCATTGCGCGATAACGTACGACTTAGTGGTTGGCAAATCAAGGATATAATGGGCCTTCTATTTAAAGCTGGTTGGCATTTTTATGTTTGCCATATCGTGTCTATAGAGTTACGAACTTAATTCGCTAATGATGAGTTCTTACCTGATTTTCTGGCTCTTGGTTAGACTCCTCTTTATGATCATCGTATTTGGCCCCGCAAAAGCTGACGTCATTCGCATTGGCTCCGCTCGTGCAGGGCTGAACGATCGCGTTACCCATGACGATGATTTTCACTCAAAAGCTAACAACTTCATATTTTTCGAGCGAGAGCCAACATTAGGCTCCGCGCGGGAGAATTTTATTACGTTAAATACTTTACAAAGATTTAATTTAAATCACTGCATTATTCTTTTACTTTCGTTTAAGTTACTGATGTAAATCTTCATTCCGTTAAAATTTAGGATAACTAATCCGTTTAACGAGTTAAGCCTAAATTGCGGATACATCAAAAAGGTTAATTATGTAAAATTTTCTGAAAAGCTCCGTGAGCAACCGTGACGCATAATCGCATCTACAATAAGAAAAAGGAATGAAGTTAATGAATCCAGAAGCGACGTTTCCAAAGAGGAATGTTCATAATTGAGAAAAAAAAATCCTATTAAAAAATGAAAGTAAATTACCCGTAAAAGAATTAAAGTTCGTGTAATGGTAATAAAATCCTACGAGTCTTACTCCAAAAGTCTGTATATATATATATATATATAGACTATACCCCAAACGAGCATCCACCGATAAAAATTAATTGGACCCTGATTTCGCATGAACCTAATACTACAAACGCAAAAACAAAACTTATTGGACGCGGGTACGTTACAGTATTTCGTAATTAGATACCCATAATCTTCGGGATAAAATAAACACACCGATTAAGCGTATATAATCTTTAACCCCTCTCGACCTCTAATCCCTTCGTAGAGACCTCTCTTTATGATGAGGTCACTATGTCAAGAGAATAGAGGTTGTGTGAACGACAAAACCTCATCATACCTCTCTCTGTACAGAGGTAAAACTCGGATATTATAATGAGATTTTAAGCACCTTTTATCAGGTAATTCTTTGGCGATTAGAAAATAATGCGGTGTGCGGTGTGTCACGCGTGAGAGGTTTTAACAGCAATCAGTGTACAGTGGAAGAAATGAGACATCTTTAAAATAAACTAAGTTATAAACGTAAATACAGTTCCGACTAAACAAAAATTTCTATAAAACAAAACAAAAAAAAAATCAGTAATGAATGGATTCTGTTCCTTAAATTTTATGTCATCAAAATGAACAAAATCAAAGAACAGAATATCACCAATTAGTAATTTTTTGTTTTTTATAAATTTTGTTTGTAGGCGCTTTTATTGGAAACAGTATGGTACCATTCAATATAAAATTGGATTTAGTCCGTAATTATCTCTGCTTACGTCTTCAAAGAACAAAAGTAAATATTAAAAGTGAAGAGGTTGGAGTTCTTAAAAAAAATTACGAAGCGGAACTACAACGTGCAATATTTCATAATTACTTAATACGATATCGACGAAGTAGTGTGGCCATTAGGCCTATTGGGTACGTTCGTTCAAATGTATCCTGCGTTCATGGGATAGGCCTATCCCAAAGTATTGAGTTTCAGTTTGAAGTTGTCTAAGGCTGCGGTTTTTACCTATAATAAATCCCCATTTCACGATTTTCTGAAGTAAAAGGCAGGGCGGGGAATGAGGGGGAAACCTCATTGGAGGGGCACAAGGCATAACCCTTTCAGGGTAAGAGGGCCTACAGGTTAAGAAAATCTACGCTAGTAGCAAGTTCCTATAATGGATAAGATAACTGAGCTCATACGATCTATAGAACTAAAATTGACTACCAGCGGCATGTCAGATTAAGCCAATAATAAATTAGGGTGGTACTATATCGTGCGGTCTATAAAGATATCTAAAGTTAGTCTACAAAAGAATTTGCGCTGAAGTGACCTGACCTAACTTCACTATCTTTGGGGACGAATGAGAGGTGAAGGCGGACTATAAAAGGGGGAATCATGAAGACAAATATTAGTTCAATTACATTAAAACAAAAAAATTTAAAGGACAAATAAAACAAAATTCATTCTATGGGATATAATGCCCGGGTTAAATTAATTGAATGCCCGGTTAGGTCAACTGTATGCCCTTGACAATTGGTTAGGTTAAATTGTGATATTTTCGTTAGTTTTAACGAAAATATCACAACAACATAACCAACTGTCAAGGGCACACAGTTGACCTAACCGGGCATCATATAGCATAGAATGAAGTTTTTTATGTCCTTTAAATTTTTTGTTTTAATGTAATTGAATTTATAAATATGTTACACGTTATAGTAGCGCCTAAATTAGGCCCAAGGCTAGCATTCTGTTATCTATTAGCTTATCACCGTTTCAAATATACGTATGCATAGGTTTAAAGTAGAATCTGAAATCGGAGGCGGCCTTACAGTATATATTTATCTTCCCCGAGGCCACGCATCGGAAGAACTCAAAGAAATGATGAGGTAACACGTGCATGAAAAGGAACGCTATCTTGACAAAAGGAGGAAAATCTCCAATCGCTTTCCCCCAACCATCTTTCAGGCTTATCTTTTCAAGAAGAAAGTCCTATCTAAATCCTATCCAACTTAAGAAATACTTGCAAAAAACAGAAAAATGGCTTCCTTCTTAAGAGTTTTAGTCCCTAACGTATGAAGGAGTAGGCCCTAGGCTTAATGAACAAATTTAAATGGGTCTTTCCATATAACAATATTAAATGGAAAATTTAAATCTTTAAGGTTTATCTTAATAGACCCTATGTTTAAGAGCTCCAACACGAGACTTATTCGACGGATTGATCCTAAAGTAGGCCGCATAACATAGCATGCTTCTTTCCCCAAAAAGAATACTATCCAACTTGCAGATGAAATAGACCGAAATTCTGTAAATATATCTAGACCATAATTATCTCAAGAGGATAGACTCGTAGATGTGGAGTAGGCCTAGCCTATTACAGCCACATGTCAAGGCTAATATAAATTAATTAGGCCCAGACGTGCATACCCACATTCAGCTAGGCCTATTAGTTCGAGGTTTGGGTAGAGAGATGTCCCTAAAAGCCTACATGACGTACTTCTAAGTTGCTCTTAATAGGATATATATATATATATTGCGTAGGCCTATGTAGACGGTAGGCCCGTGCGCGCGCGTTTTATATAAAGGTAAATCTATACGGAAGAAAAGAGGGTCAAAATTTTTTCCTTGGGCTTCATAACTATCTAAAAGGTACAGTAGAAATTTAACTAAATGCCTAAAAATTAAACTTAACAAGCCGTAAATTAAAATGGGATTAACCTAAATGCAAAATCCTACGGTAGGCTTACATGTAGTAGCCTAAATATGCTAAATCTTCCAATAAGTTCTACGAGTAAAATATCCTTCAGCAATAAACCTATAGGCTAACAATCGGAACCTAATGATAGGAAATAAGTATATTTATATGAACGTTAGAACTGAAAACTCCGAATTATTTTATTCAAACAGCTCAAAACAAGAAAAAAAAAAAGTAGTGATGACGCCACTGAACAATCCAATCTTAAATATACACCCTCACCCTACAACGCTCCAACTACGACTGTCTCGAGTGTCTTCAATTTTCAAACTCGAACTTCGAGTCTCGAAGTCTAGAACTTGAACTGTCCCAACATCTCAACGCTTTTCTTAGAAAATATTTTCAAGGATTTTTTTTTTTTAATTTCCTTGCGTCTGAAAATACTCTCTCTTAGACCTTAAAATTTAAAGTTATTTACGTTATTTAAAGAAATCACTTCAGTTAACTGCAATCGAGTTTTAAGGGCAAGGCCTTTAATATTTCATTTCTTTACTTAAGCGCTTCACGTTTGGTCAAGAGGTTTTAGAATCGAAATGAACACAGCGGATATGAATCAAATAAAAGAAAATTAAACTGCATAAAATAATTAAGATATAACAAACTAACGCTGGAAAAGAATTTTAAATTAGCAAAAACTATACTAACTACAATACGTAGAAACTGTGGAAAAGCAAATTTAAAATCAATCAAATTGCAATAAACCATTTCTATATATATATATATATATATATATATATATATATATATATATATATATATATTATATATATTATATATAATGTTTCAGACCAACAAAGACCCTAGGATCCACTCATGGCCGCATTGGCGATATATATATAATATATATATATATATATATATATATATATATATATATATATATATATTATATATATAATTCCCAAACAATAAGGAAAAGGTAGAAAAGAGCACGTTCTTCAAATATGTGAAACTGTAGGGAACCCGCGCGTCTCTATACCCACTTTGGGGCATTCCACACCGCATTGGCGATCTAATTCAAGGCCAAACAGCTTTTGAATCAACGACCAGCGAACCTCGTCGAATTCATTGTGGGAAAAAGCGAGTTTGTGCAACAAGGGCACAAGCAAAAGTTAAACAGGTTTTTTGAGTTAAACTCTGAACGGTTAATTAGATACATATTTTAGATACATATTTTACACCCCAAAAATATTAATTTAGATACAAATTTCGTCAATGCTTCACACGTAAGTTTCGAATTTACATTTTGAGACACGTCTCGTGAAACTCAATGTCGGACAATGTTTTTTCTCACGAGTGTCACGACGATTTAAGAAATAAATTTTAAAAAAAAGGTCGTGGATAAAATTATTCGGGCCCCGAAATGGCGAGAAAAATTTATATCTACATTATATCATCATAATTTTCAAATACAACGATACGAAAGTATCAACCATAATTGATGCCTTAATCACGGACAATACGTGAAAGATATATATATATAAAATAACCAGAAGGAAAATGAAAACACAAAATAGCGCTCAAGCTCTTTCGTCTAATGACATCCTCAGGAACACTGATGATGTCATTAAACGAAAGCGCTTGAGCACTATTTCGTGTTTTCATTTTCCTTCCTGGTTATTTTCATCATAAACATTCACGTGTTACTTTCGTGAAATAATGTTAATATAATATAATATAATAATATAATATATATATATATATATATATATATATATATATATATATATATATATGGCTACGTTGTGGCCAGTCGCGCAAACACCGCCTCCCATCGATCAACGTGGTAAAGCGACACTGGATCTGGTTGGTAGTTGGACGGGAGACCGTCCTCTGCGTCCAGATTATGTAGCGACCCGTGGTTCGGACCCCACGTAAAGCTGTAGGTCTCCTCCCTCATACGACCTTATATGTGGCGGAGGTTAAACGACCCGTCATATCCATGCTGTATATATATTATATACTGGAAAATTAATTAACAAAAACTAAAATATCGTTCGCATGCTGTCTGACATTAGCTGAAAAAGCAGCAATATTTATTTAAACAGCTCCAATTACATTAATACACCTAATAAATTAATAAAAATTAAAAGTCACCGCTGAAAATTAATATGTAACAAATTGAACGTAACAGAAAACGGGAATAACAATGTATAGGAATTTGAACGCCGCTCACAAACATTGTCATGGAATTTTAAAATAGTTCTCCCGCATGAAATGTCACCCCCACCCCGGCCCCAACACGCTTCTTCGGTGGGGGTGGGTATGATACAATTCAAGAACGGGGGGCTAAAGGGGAGAGACCGTGATAAAAGAGGATGTGGAGGCTTTTCAGGGGGTTCAATTTGGGACCACTTTTTCTATTGTAGGAATTCAATATGAATTCCTTATACTATATATATATATATATATATATATATATATGAGAGAGAGAGTGGTGTGTGTGTGTGTGTGTGTGTGTGTGTGTGTGTGTGTTACAAGGACAAGAGGAAGCCTCAAAGACCATTTCGGTTCATTCGGGGAGGTTCCTGTTATTAAATTGTTCATTTTTTAACTATTGTAGCAGTAGTTGAAAAGTGGGTAGAAAAGCATAAGGTTCTCGCACACCCTCCGGTCCCTTCCCGCCAGAGGCGGGTACGGAAAATGGTTGAAGAAAATACTTTAACTATGGAAAAATAGCCAAGGAAATTTTGCAGGAAAGAAGGGAATATATAAGCTAGCTTTACAATTACGCTATGCACACAGTACTCGTACACTCTATAGCAGTGGTCGGCAAACTTTTTTTATAATGGGTCACTTATGTTTTATATCGCTTGTATAATGGGTCAGTGCTCAAAATTGTTTTACTACTATTACTTTGTTTTATATTTTCTTACGAGTTATAAGGTGTTTTTTGTAGGTATATCGATTAAAGACAAATAAACTTAAACAAACCTTTAATAAGATAAAAAATTCAATGTAAAAACTGAACTAAACTAAATCGGTGGCTTTTATGGTACTGCTTCATTTTCTTTGAAAGCTTCGAAATGTTTGGGGAATAGTTAGTTGGATGTTTTTAGTAAGACGCATGAAGTTGAGTTTTCTGCAGTGATTCTATTCCGTGATAAATTTATTATGAATTTCACTTGTGAAAATATCTGCTCACGTGTATAACTCGATCCAAATACTGAAAGAAGAGCAAAAGCTATTTTCTTACGAGAAGAAAACTTGGACGGAAGAGATGGCCAACATGTAGATGATTTTCTTCCGTTTTATCAGGGCTAGTTCTTAAGTTTTTGAATTTATCTGTCCATAAAGACGAACTTCTAAGGTCAATCAGCTCCATCTTTATATCTTCAATTCCAAGGAAGTTGAAATATTTTAATTCCAGCAAATTCTCATGTATTTCATCTGGCTTTATGATAAAGCAAAACATTGGACCGTAGGCCTTAATATTTTTAAATCTTGATTCTAACTCCATTTTAATGGCATGAATGTAGCTTATAAGCATATTCAAATTGGCATCATTAATTTCTTCGTGCGCATTCAGTGAAGGAAAGTATTTGAATGTCCTTTCATATATGTCATCACGAAATACGGCAATCTTTAAACAAAAATTTTGCCATTCCTCGTAAATTTTAAGGATAGTACGTTCTTTACCTTAGTCATAAATTAAAATCATTGAAATGATTTGTAATATCTGTTAAGAACCTTAATTTTAAAATCCAATCTCTGTCCTTGAGCTGAGGGAAACTCTTGCCAATTTCATTTAGAAAAATTTCTATAGCATCGATGCGGGCCAAAAATCTATTCAGAACTTTCCCTCTGCTTAACCAGCGAACTTCAGCGTGCATCAATAAATCCTTATATTCACATTCTATTTCCTCTAAAAAACTTTTAAACTTCCTGTGAGTCAAGGATGAATGTCCGACAATTATGTTAGTAATCTTAACTACAACACTCATTACATCATTTAACTGTTTCGAGGATGCTTTTGCGCACAAATTTTCTTCATGAATAATGCAGTGAAATGAAAGTATAGGTCTTCCTACTTCTTCTTCTAATAAGCTTGACAAATCCATCGTTTTTTCTTAACATAGCTCGTGGACCATCTGTTGTCACTGAAAATATTTTTTTCTTCAAATCTAGGCCATTTCCATTTTCAAACTTAAAGAATTCTAGGACTGTGTTCAAGATGTCAATACCTTTCGTAGTGCCTAACATCGGTGAGTGTGCACATAGCTCTTCATGAACAGTAGGAGAATTTATTGCTGCATAGCGAACAACTATTGCCAGCCTAGCAATATTATTTATATCAGTACTTTCGTCAACAGCTAAGCTAATAACATCACTCGAAAGTAAATCAGTCTTAATTTGCTCATTAACGTCCTTAGACATATCATCGACACGACGCTGAACGGTCCTAGCAGATAACGGCATTTCTTTTATTCTACTTAGAATTTGCTTTTAGTTATGAAAATCAGCGATCAATTCTTCTGAACAGTTAAGGAAAATTTCCTTCAAAAATTCACCTTCAGTAAAAGGTTTACCATATCTGGCTAGCCCAAGTGATGCAACAAAACTAGCTTGTGTTAAGATCTCGTTTGAACTACAGAACTTAAGAATACTTCCTTTCTGCTTGCTGGCATTCTGTACACATTTTTTAATGTATTCCATTTTTTCTTCCGATCCCATTTTAGACAGAGAGGCTTCGTGTTTTGATGAATAATGACGTTCAGTATTGTAAGAGCGAACGGTAATAATTTCTGAACAAAGAATGCACTGAACACGGTCGTTGTGCTGAATGCATCCCTAGTCTTTCTCCCAGACCGGTTGAAACAGTCTTTTCTTTTTTGATTTTGGCTCAGACATGGGTTTTAATCTGCAAAGCCACAAAATCCTTATTTTCCTATTTAATAAATATGAAGCTATTGAAGCAATATATATATATATATATATATATATATATATATATATATATATATATATATATATATATATACTTACAAATTATTAGAAATATAATGTATTATAGAACTTATAAGTTATAACTATAATTGTAAAATATTACGCAACATCCTAAAGCAGCGGTTCCCACACAACCGAGCCCCGCGACCCACACAACCGAGCAGCGAATGCTCATGACCCCCCCCTCACCGGAGAAAGTTTAAAAATCAACCATTTATTTTAGTTTTCCTTATATATACCTAAAAGTACGAAGCAAAATGCCTATATCCCAATCAGTTAAAATAGACAGTCACAGTTAGCATTTCAAACATTCATTTCACAACCGGTATCAACTTCTTTCTTGCACAAAATCTCGCCTTATTTTTTGCACAAAATCTCTATTCGTAGTTGAGTTCTGCTTAAGCAACAGCACAGCTCGTTGTCGAGATCGGTAAGTCGATTGCGTGACTTTGTTTTGACTTGCAGCATTGCAGAAAATGCGTGCTCACACAGGTATGTTGTCGGGAAGACTACCAGTATGCTCAGTGCCTTCGATCGGAGATCTGCATACGAAGCGCTGCGAAGTCGAATCCAGAAAAGTTCCACAGTTTCCGCTGAATCAAAAAGAACGCGGGCATCGCTGTCGGCTTTCAGCTCAACTAACTGTTCAGCCAGTTCAATTTCTGAGTCGGCGAAGATGTCACTACTGCATGTGAATGGATTCTGAACCATTTTTGAATACGGAGGAACCAGTTGGTCTTCCGGAAAGTAGTGGTTGAACTCGGCTTTCAGCTTAGCAAGATGATTACAGATGAGTTCTGATGTTTTGTTCATTGGTAATTCGGCTTCCTCCGCAAATTCAGCGAATGTAGAAAACTCGGCGTAGCGCCCTGTTTCAACACGCTCGTGCCACAAATCTAATTTGCTCTTAAAACCAGCAATGATATTGTGAGCTTTCATGATGTTTACCCCACGTCCTTGAAGAGCCAGGTTGAGTGCATTTAGTTTAGCAAAGATGTCGACAAGATACGCCACTTTCAGTAGCCAATGCGGGTCTTCAAAACATTCCACCAATGCATTCTTCTTCATTTGACGGAGAAACTCAGTGACTTCGTTTCGAAGAGAGAATATACGGTCGAGAACCTTAGCCTTTGAGAGCCACCTTACTTCTGTATGCATCATTAACACTTCGAAGTCAGCTCCGAGGTCAGCACACAATGAAGAAAATAAGCGTAAATTCAATGAGGATGCTTTAACGTAGTTTACCTTAGTAACAACCTGTTTGAGCACTTCGCCAAGCGTTTGCGGTAAAGTGCGGGATGCTAGCATTTCTCGATGCAGCACACAGTGAACTTGGACTATGTTTGGTGCAATCTGGAGCAACAACGTTTGAAATCCAGATCTGATCCCTAGCATGTTTGGTGCACCGTCTGTTGTACATCCTCGAAGTTTATTCCATGGCAAATCATAGGTTTTCCCTAAATCTTTAACTACCTGAAACACATCAGCAGCCTTGGTGTGTTCTATCAGTGGAAGGCAACACAAAAATTCCTCCATTTCATTATCTTTATCGTATTTCACAAATATAATCACTTGTGCCATCGATGCGATATCTGTGGATTCGTCGAGTTGCATACTCCAAAAAGTGGAGGCTTTTATGTCAGCAATAACTTGTTGTTGGATGTCTTTTCCCATCTCACATATTCGACGCGAAATAGTGTTGTTGCTGAGGGGAGCATGTTGCAATGCCTTCGCCTGCGTCTCACCAATCATGTTTTGTACTAGTATCTCGCATGCTGGCATGATCATTTCTTCAGCCAATGTGTGTGACTTTTTCTTCTGCGCAATAAGAACCACCACTTCATATGACGCTCTGATTGCCCTTTCGTGCCGTGTCTGAAATTGTCCAGTTGCATCAAGGCATTGACGTTTTACACTTGTCCCTTTTACCTCGAAAGTGTCGATCCTTCTCTGCAAAAGTAAAGCTTGTCACTCCACCTTAGACCTACAGTTTAACGTGGAATCCGAACCACCACCAGCCCAGCTTCTTAACTACTAGGCTACCCAGGGTATCCATTATCTACCAACCAATTTTTTTTATCGTGTGGAAAGATGAACAGCTGGGTTTTGCTGCGCGTTGCCTTCCATCACTGGGTCTCGATCCCGGGGCCGATGGATTCGTAGTCAGCGACGCTAACCATTACACCTTCAGATACTTTCGCGATTTCCACTTGACAATAAGCCCACTTTCCATCGACACAACCACGACCAAGATGACGTCACATCGTGAGACTCGCTCAAGACATTCCCTCTGACCTGAACGTCACACCTCGCGCCTCGAAGACTCAGTTTGCCTTTTGGCACGCGAAATCTCATTATGTAACAACGTTGTAACAGGACCCATTGGCCCGGTGTCATTCACCTAACTTTATATAAAGTCCTTCATTTCCTCGGCCGTTATTGTAATATTGAAGTCATTATTCAAGTGCGCATTTATAAATTTCATCTGAACTTGCATTCAAACAACTGCAACTTTTATTTGTCTCACTTATTTGGTTTAATAAAGGAAGAAAACTCACTCTGTTAATTTCTTAATTAATAACATTATTTGATTTCAAAATATCATGGTGACCCTTGCCTCAAGCAATCCTAATCATTGTTCATTTTTTAACTATTCTAGCAGCAGTAGAAAACCGGAGAGAAAGGCTCTCTCCCGACCAATGTTCCCTCTAATTTTTTTTAGTCCGTGTGCGCAAGAAATTTTCGTTGTGCATACATTTAGATTCATGGTGAAAAATTGTGCAAACTTTTCTGAGCGCTATTATCTTCAAAATTAAATATATATAAATATTAAATACTTAATAAATATTATTTCCATAAGGTGATAGCTTGATCATTACGGTACTATTAAATGGATATTAAAAACTGTTTACAATATTATATATTCTTATGAAAGAAAACATTTTATCCATTCTAAAAATATGAATAAAATAAAAAATAGTAAAATAAAATTCAACAAAATAAAGAAATAAAATTAAAATAACATTAATTGAAATGACTATTTTAGTTATCATTTCATCATTTCTCAAACAAATTTTAATTTAAAATTTAAAATAGACTTTCAAGATTAATACATGATTTTATCCATTCACAAAATAGGAATAAAATAAAAAATAATAAAATTCAATAAAATAAAATATAATCAAAATAACATTAAATGAAAGTGCCTTTCATTTAAGTATGATTATGATTTCTCCCTACGATTTTTAGCATTTGCCCATTCCAAATAAACTCTATGAAGATTAATACATCCGTCATCATTCAAGTAACTTTTAATTCGCATGAGCATGTCCGAATGATTTTCTTTCAAACGGTTTTTTAATTTGTTCTTTACAGAATTCATTAAACTGAAATTTTTTAAATTACTTCATTTAATGTCGTGACTCATGAAACGCTTGAGCCTGTGCGCATTTTATTTTGCTGTGTGCGCGGGTTTCACAAAGCGTGTGCGCGCGCACACGCGCACACCTTAGAGGGAACATTGCTCCCGACCCTTCACCCACTCCCCGCCAGAGGCGGGTACGGAAAAAGGCTATACAAATACCTCAAACCTGGAAAGTAGCCAAGGAAATTTTACAGGAAAGAAGAGAATATATAAGGTAGCTCTACAATTACGTTATGCACACCGAGATCGTACACTACATAGCACCGTTGTATAAACTAACCAATAATATATTTGTGCCGATCGCACATCAGCCACTTGGTATCGTCACAAAAACCTCGAACATGTGGAAGCAAGAATTAATAACAGAAATCAGTTTCCACACCAAGCCCTCACACGTCACGTGCATCCTGCCAACCATAGGAAAAAACGTTGTGTCGGCAGAAATGCAACTCTACTTCACCTAATTCATGCCATGCATTTAAATTTTTTTTTTTAATAAAATTGTTTCTCCAAAATAATTTTTCTACTCTATTCTTAGACATATTAACAAGGCATGCAAATATGTGAACGTGTTTGCTGTAATTGGATGTCTGTCCTGTGTATGTGTCTGCCAACTCTTTGAATGCCGCGAGTTTCAACTTGGGTCTCCCGCCATGAAAGGTGCAACAAGTGATATATTGAGTTGTTCATGCTTCGCAGTGTTTATGCCACCACGAAGGTAAAGAAAATCTTTTTCCGACGAGAAATATTAGTGGGAAGTCCCTGTATCTATCCTCGTGTACTTGTCCCCCAAGGAGTTTGAAGGTGTTTCATAGATAATCACCCGTTGTTGCGACGCCGAATTCAAGTCTCCCACTGAGAGAGAGATTGCGGCCTATACCGAGGAGGTACCAATGGCAACGGGTGCCATGGAAAATTTTCTACACCCTCAAATAGTGTGCAACATTTGGTCTAACCTTTTCTGGAAATGATCCACAGAGGAACTGTTCACAACTTCTGAAGGTAACCTGTTCCACGTGTCACAGATCTTATACGTAAAGTAATTCCCACACACACTAGTCCTATTAAACTAAACATGCTTCTAAAATCGACATCGTTGAACCCGCGTAAGAGCTAGAAAACCTCGATCAGTTGACCGCGCAGCCTCCGAGTTTTCAGCGAAAACAAGTTCAGGGTGCGTAAGCGTCGATTGCAGCCCACATGCCTAACGGAAGGGATTGACTTTGTGGCCCTCGCCTGGACTCGCTCCAGCCTCTCAATATCTTTCCTGGGGGTGGCCAACCAGAACTGCACAGCATACTCCAGGTGTGGCCGAACCAGGGAATTGTACAGATAGAGCACAATCTCCTTGTTCCGAAACTGAAATTGCCTTCTGATATAACCCAACAGCTTCTGGGCTTTCTTTTCCACCTCTACACACAGTTTCGTAAACTTAAGGTCGCTCCTAATTAGCACACCCAAGTCCTTTTCCAAATCAGTCGCCTCGATATTACTCCCCAACATCGAGTAGTCCGACTTGGGATCGGCGTAGCCAATGTGTATCACCTTGCATTTAACCAAGTTAAACGGCATTTGCCATTTTTCGGACCAATCTCCTATCCTACGTAGGTCCGCACGCAATTGCTCGATCGCTTCGGGCGTCCCAACATTAGCCCCAAATTTGGTGTCATCAGCGAATTTGGCTATCCTACTGACGATGCCAACGTCGATATCATTTATGTAAATGATAAACAACAGTGGCGCCAAAACGGAACCCTGAGGAACCCTGCTAGTGATCGAGGCCCAACCCGAGCTAGCCCCTTGAATTACAACCCTCTGCCGCCTATTCTTCAGCCAGTTTCCAATCCAGCTACCTACTTCCCCACCGATACCCAGCGCGTGGACTTTGGCCATTAGCCAACGGTGAGGTACCTTATCAAAGGCTTTCTCAAAGTCGAGATAAAGTATATCAATCGCCCTACTCTTATCATACTCACTCCACATGACGTGGAAAAACTCGAGCAAGTTGGTGAGACACGACCTATGCCGCTTAAACCCATGTTGGAAGTCCCCAAGAAGCTTGTAAGAATCCAAATGGTCAACGATCCTATCCACTATTATCCCCTCTAATAATTTACCTACAACCGAAGTGAGACTAATGGGACGATAGTTTCCTGGACTTTCGTGGATCCCCTTTCTTAAAGATAGGGGTCACGTTCGCTTCCCTCCAATCACCAGGCACGTCTCCAACGATTTGTTGAAGACTGTAGCCAGGTGGGGAGCCATGTATAACTATACCTAGTCACTATTAAATATTAATACAATTAATACATCTACTTTCAAACATTTACAAAATCGGATTAATTAATATATATGGTTAGGCTGCTACCGTATAGCCATATAATGTTTTATTATGTTTCAGAAAACATGTTAATGTAGCAGTCTTATTACCTATCCTATACCAGATTATAATTATTACATTTTTAATAATGGACCCGACCCGGACCCGCAACAGGACCCGAAAGTAAATTAGAAAAATGACCCGGACCCGAAAGTAAATTAGAAAAATGACCCGGACCCGAAAGTAAATTAGAAAAATGACCCGGACCCGAAAGTAAATTAGAAAAATGACCCGGACCCGAAAGTAAATTAGAAAAATGACCCGGACCCGAAAGTAAATTAGAAAAATGACCCGGACCCGAAAGTAAATTAGAAAAATGACCCGGACCCGAAAGTAAATTAGAAAAATGACCCGGACCCGAAAGTAAATTAGAAAAATGACCCGGACCCGAAAGTAAATTAGAAAAATGACCCGGACCCGAAAGTAAATTAGAAAAATGACCCGGACCCGAAAGTAAATTAGAAAAATGACCCGGACCCGAAAGTAAATTAGAAAAATGACCCGGACCCGAAAGTAAATTAGAAAAATGACCCGGACCCGAAAGTAAATTAGAAAAATGACCCGGACCCGAAAGTAAATTAGAAAAATGACCCGGACCCGAAAGTAAATTAGAAAAATGACCCGGACCCGAAAGTAAATTAGAAAAATGACCCGGACCCGAAAGTAAATTAGAAAAATGACCCGGACCCGAAAGTAAATTAGAAAAATGACCCGGACCCGAAAGTAAATTAGAAAAATGACACACCCGAAAGTAAATTAGAAAAATGACACAGACCCGAAAGTAAATTAGAAAAATGACACAGACCCGGACCCGACCCGAAAGTGATAGACCCGCACAGACGATTATATATATATATATATATATATATATATATATATATATATATATATATATATAACGTTGGGAGAGCGCTTAATGTAGAAACTGATAAAATCATTTGCAGTCTTGAAGTGTTCTCAAAGTCCAATTTCCTCCAACACCATTATCCAAAATAGCGAGCAATTCTATAGTTCTCCTTGATCATTCGTTAATGTTTCTTAGTTTGTTGCTAATACAGGATTTCGTCGCGTACAGTCAATTCAAAAATCCCTGTCGTTAAAGTCCTACGTTTATCATCAATATTTATATTTATTACTGGGCAGCATCCATGGATCTTCACCATTACGCAACTTTTCGAATCGACTGCACTTAACGTGCTTTGAAACTAAATTATAATCATAATTATATATTAATTTACGTTGAACCGATTCGTCGGTTGGACTCCTTTCGCATTCGTTGGCAGTTATGCATATGGCGTCCTCGAAAGTCGGGGTGTGAAGGGCATTCTCTGCCAAAGAAGCCCTTTGGGGCCTGCCAAAGGAATCGAAATCCAACCGAATTAATATTACTGTATATAATTTATATTGTATCGAGCTCATAATTCTTCTCGTAACTGATTACCAGTTTCCACTCCTTCAAATATTTATGGGAATTTCTTTTGAAATCTTAATACCAAGTTAAAACAGACCTTAACTAAAAAGTTATACATATATATATTACATATATATACACATACATATATATACACATACATATATATACAACATACATATATACACACACATATATATACACACACATATATATACACACACATATATATACACACACATATATATACACACACATATATATATACACACATATATATACACACATTATATACACAACCTTACAAAGGTTCCACGTGATGATTTCTCATTTCGCGAAGGTCAAGCGTGTCGCCCCTCCTCTCGAGTTGGCCTGGTGAAGTAGTGAGTTGGATTCTTGCGCTCTCCACCTCACATAGCCAGGTACGCCCGGCTCATCGGGGATTGTTCTGAGCCAGGCGTCAAGTCTTCTTTTGAAGATTTCCACTGCAACTCCCTTCGTGTTTCTTAGGTCTTTGGGCAGCTGATTAAATAGTTTTGGTCCTCTCACTACAAAACTATTTTCTTTCAGGGTTAAGGATGTTCCCTGTCTCGCCTTCAATTTGGAAATACGACACAGTCTACCGTTTCTACCTTCCACCGTTGTTTGGAGTTATGGGATTCAGAGTAAGATTAGGACTAGTTTCTCCATTATTTTCCAAGTGTAAATAATGGTGTATCTCTCTCTTCTCCTTTCCAGTGAATATAGGTTTAGTTCTCGTAACCTTTCCCAGTAATTTAGTTCTTTGCACCATTGATCTTGGCTGTGAAACTTCTTTGAATCCCCTCCAGCTGTCTAATGTCTTCTTTTTTATATGGGGATGTTAGGACCGAGCAGTATTCCAGTTTGGGTATTATCAGGGTTTTCAGTAGGGGGATCATTACATTCCTATCCCTTCGTTTAAAAGTTCTCAATATCAGACCCGTTATTCTCTTTGCTCTGTTTACTGCTATCTTATTTTGTGTTTCAAATTTCGCATCATCTGTCATTACAACCCCTAAATCTTTTGCTCTGGAATTTCTCTGGACTTCCTGTCCATTTGGGGTATAATATTCCATGGACTTTAGGTCTTCTCTTTTTCCGTACCGTAATAGCTGAATTTCTCGGTGTTAAACTTCATATTGTTGTCTTCCGTCCACTTGTAAATTTTGTTTATGTCGGTTTGTAGAGATCCTATGTCTTCTGGTTTTCGTATTTTTCTACTGATCTTTGTGTCATCTGCAAAGGATGTTACTGTGCTGTCTCTGGTAACGTCCTCATCTATGTCAGTTAGCATGATTATGAAGAGTAGTGGAGCTAATACCGTTCCTTGTGGTACATATATATATATATATACACACATTATATATATATACACACACACACATGTATATACACACACATATACATATATACACACACATATATATACACACATTATATATATATACACACACACACATGTATATACACACACATATACATATATACACACACATATATATATATACACATATATACATATATATACACATATATATATACACACACATATATATATATATACATATATATACATATATATATATATACACACACATATATATATACACACACACATATATATATATACACACATATATATATATACACACACACACACACATATATATATATATATATATATATATACACACACACACACACACGAGGAGTGATCCAAAAGTATGGACAATTTTATTGCTACGGACAAATGAATGCAAATAAGAAATAACCGTTTACATATGCGAGTCTTCCTGCACTCTGGCGTCTGCAGTCTGAAGCAAAATCTGCTACCATGAGTCAGTAGTTGGTTACAGCGCTTAAAAGGAGGGTGTGCTTTTGCAGTACGTATAAATCTATGAAGTGGAACAACGCGCGTTCGGAGACGAACGAAATGATTAAAACAGCTTTTGGAAATGATGCTCTCAGTGTAGCTAACGTTTACAAATGGCACAAAAAAATTTAAAATGGAGAAATCGCTTGAAGACAAGGAACGCAGTGGCCGCCCTTCCACTTCTTGTACGGATGAAATGTCCAACAGATTTGATTTCTGGTACGAGCAAATGTTTCTCCATTTTTTAACTTTTTGTGCCATTTGTAAACGTTAGCTACACTCAGAGCACCATTTCCAAAAGCTGTTTTAATCATTTCGTTCGTCTCCGAACACGCGTTGTTCCATTTCAGATATATATATATATATATATATATATATATATATATATATATATATACACTGTATATATATATACAGGGTGTCTCAAAAGTCACATCTATTTCGGTGACAGATGTTTTTTTTTAAAATGCTATGCTGGCATAAAGATATGTACTTCTGGTGCAAATTTGTGTATTTAAAAAAAGTTAATTGGTTTATTATCTTGACATGCTTGAACAATTCCTCGAACCTCAACTTCTTACATATGGCATTCTTGACACAGTAGTTTTTCAGCAGGATGGAGCACCGTGCCATTATGCAATAATTGTACGTGATTATCTTGACAGACGCTTCCCCGGTCGCTCGATTGGTCGTGGAGGAACACAACCATGGGCAGCACGTTCACCCGATTTAACACCATTAGATTTTTTCGTGTGGGGTTTCATTAAGTCTAAGGTGTACACTGGTAGAAGAATTAGTGATGTAGCCGAACTTCGAAATCGTATTACCGATGCAGTTCAGAAAATAACACCTCAAATGCTGGAAAGTGTGTTCCGGGAAACAACTTATCGCTTTGAGCTCTGTAGACACTGATGGTCGCCATGTGGAGACAGATAAATAAATAGCACTAATTCTTTGTGGCACTTACTTTGAAATAAATATATTTTTCATGTCTTAAACCAGTTTTTCGTAATTCCCATTATTTTTCAAAATAGATAGTGACTTTTGAGACACCCTGTATATATATATATATATGTATGTATGTGTGTGTGTGTGTGTGTGTGTGTGTGTGTGTACATACAGGGTGTCCCATAAGTCCGGCATCATAGGAGATATTCATATTTTTCTATTTCTACAAACCATAATTCATATTTTTCTTATGCTTGGGATGCCAATTTCCCGTCCACCATTCTGTTCAGTGACGAGGCTGTTTTTTATGGAAATGGTGAGGTAAATCGACAGAACACCCGCTACTTGTCTCAAAACAACCCTCACTGGTATACCTCTTCAAAGGAACAAGGTGCATCTCGGGTGATGGTATGGTGTGGCATTTGGAAGGATCGCATCATAAGCCCCCCTCTTTTTCGATGAACATGTCACTGGAGGCACCTACCTACGTATGCTCAAGGAAGCAGCATTTCCCAGTGTCTTGAACGAAGAAGGAAATTTCCCAACATGGTTCCAGCAAGACGGCGCTCCTGCGCATTACAGCACCCAAGTAAGGGAATACCTGTACCAACAATTCCCTGGTCATTGGATAGGACGTCGAGGGCCTGTGGAATGGCCAGCTCGAAGCCCGGATCTCACGCCACTAGATTTTTATCTCTGGGGCCACTTGAAAGCGCTGGTATACGCAGAGAAAATTAGGAGTGTTGAACATTTGCGGCAGCGCATTATTGGGACATGTAACACCATTACTCCTGACATCATTCACCGTGTGCTTGCTGACTGGGTATCACGTCTGAATTTGTGTATTGAAAACAATGGTGGACATATTGAGCACGTTCTGTAAATAAAAGCTTTTGTTTTGACTTTTTTTATTATTTTTCCTATGATGCCGGACTTATGGGACACCCTGTATAAACTGGTACGATAATTTTTAACTCAATTAGTGCTGGTATTTGTGACTAAGTGGTACTGATATTACCAACTTTCCAAAATGGTACTGGTACTAGTTATAGTATAAGGTGTTTGTGGGCCCTATATATCTAGAATTTACTTTTAATATTACAAAAATTAAATTATTTTTATATATGCACTGTACAATCTATCTTTAATATTAATTACCAAAATGAAATAATAGCCATTTCTTATATATATATGCGCCTCGGTGGTGTAGTGGTTAGCGTCGCTGACTACGAATCCATCGGCCCCGGGTTCGAGACCCGACGGCAGTCGGCGCGCAGCAAAACCCAGCTGTTCATCCTTCCACACAATAAAGAAAGTGGTTGGTAGATAAATAGGTACCCTAGGTTGCCTAGTAGTTAAGACGCTGGGCTGCTGATGGGGCGTTGGGGCGTGGTTCGGATTCCACGTTAAACTGTAGGTCTAAGGTGGAGTGAAAAGCTTGACCTTCGTCAGAATGAACAATTCGGGCGGAAGCTAACCAAAGGTGTGTGTGTGTGTGTGTGTATATACACACGGTAACTAAATAAAATGTATAACTCTTCATCACTCGTAAAAAAAGGTTTAAATCATTTAACTGAAATTAAAAAAAAAAAACATGGTCTGCTTCAGTTAAGTCCATGGTCTCTGACAAAGATGATTTCAAATCATTGAGAATGAAGGGCATAGATGAAAAGGTCCTCTCCACACTGACTTGAATTGGAGGAAGGGCAGAAAGTATATGAGCAGCTTCTACTAAAGGATTTGGTTGTTTGGCTTCGAGTTTTATAAATTCAGTAATAAAAATAGGATAATTCTTATAGGGCCTAGAGCATCATGGAGCTTGAGAAAGCTTACTCGAAAACGATCAGGATAGGTTTGGGTTTTAAATTAAAATACAAACAAAATACCGCGAGATTATGTGGTATACCAGCTGCTTTTAATAGTTACTGGTAGCAGCGCCGGCCTTAGAATATTTCGGGCCCTGTGCAGAGTATACTGTACGGGCCCCCCATGACACAAGTCAAATTGTTTTTCATTGCTAATCATTTTATTTTAGTAGATTGTTAACAAGTACAACAAGTAAAATTTAACTATACAAGTGCACCTGTAACAGAATACCAACAGACCAACAGCCTTTACTATTATTACTACTTATTACTTTATTATTATCAAATATTTAAACTATCATAATGCAATCATTAAGGCCATGATGGATCGGTGATCTGAAAATAAAAAATAAATTACATTAATTTACACCAATTTTGGCACTCTGACGACGTCGATGGTAAATTTCTGTGAAATTTTCGGGCCCCCCTAAGTTGCGGGCCCTGTGCGACCGCACGGTTCGCACACCCCTAAGGCCGGCACTGCTGGTACCAAAATCTAAATGGTAGCTACTGGTATTTGGTACTGATACTGGTACTGTTCCCAGCCCTGGCCCCACTGTTAACTAGTCACTTTTCATTGTACCATATAGCGGCGATACCGAGAGAAAAAAAATCATTAACCTAAGTAGAATTCTATTATTTAACAAATTTTTCTCTCGTTCACCGTAGTGAGAATAAAAATGTCTGTAAGTGAAACAAAAGTGAATTCATGCTGTCAATAATAATAAATTAATAATAATAATTTGCGCAAAAAAAAAATTATATTGTCACGACTAATTTTTTTTCCATTAGTCCTGTTCCACTAGTTACGCTATAAATCCCACTATGCCATTACTTCCGATAGTAGCTGGAGTGCCATAGTAGTGCCATTACAACAACGAAGGAGTTGGTCTACTAATCTTTATTAATAGCAATAACTTTTATTATTATTATAATAATAATAAAGAGAAAAAGCCATTTTTTAACTAATTTTTTAATAGTTTCGTGACGTTTCTTCGTACGAGTATAATTTGCAATTTCTAATTAAAAGATTTAATAATTAATAATAATGAGATTCAAATTGTAATTACGAGTGCGAATGAAATTATTAACAGTAGAGTGAATTAAGGAAGAAAACGGTGAAAGTGGTTGCGAGAACGCGCAAAATGGATCGAGATGCTGAGAGATATTTACGTGAAGGTGTGTTTAGTACCGACACTTTTGTATTGGTGTGAAACATTTGAAATGGAATGAAAGGGGGAAGTCAAGAACGAGAACGGTTGAGATGGGTAATCTGAGAAGTGTATGTGGCGTGCGTCGAAATGATAGAGTAACAAATCGTGTGGTTCTGGAAAGATGTGGTACACAAAAGTCAGTGAAGTGCGTTAAATTGGTTTGGACATATTGAAAGAATGGAAGACGACAGTTGTGAATAGAATGTACTGTATTATATAGGGTTGCCACTTTTTCTTTTATGAATTTCACTGTGTTTTCCATGTATTTTTATAAAAAAATTCCATAAATACATAAGATTAGGGGAAAAAAGTTAATATCTACCCATATACCACCATGTTTTTTTTTTTAGGATTGACCGCTGTTTCAAACCTCGAAAAGTTCATATCACGGCGAAAGGAAGTTAGGGCACGCCCGTCGCCAAGGGGGGTCCAGGTGGTGTCAGGCCCCCCCGAAACTCAGTTGGTGCACCCCCAGAAAAAATAGTAGGTACTGTGATAATATGACGTAATTTTATTTGAAATGTTTGTACTAAACGATGTCGCTTAAGAAGTGGCGTATACCAAGTACCTCCAATGACTGGCAATTCAGCCACTTCCTGTAATTTACTTTTGTATTTGTATACCCGTTCTAAAAGCTATGATCACACTAACGCAGGCTAAAGCAGCTAGGTTTATAGCTTACATTTCTTCCTAGCCTAGCCTAGATAAAGTTAAACGCTCGGATACCCTAGACCAGAATCGTAAGTCCAAGACAAGTGTGTAGAACGCAACAAAGACAAAGCTGTCTGGTGATTCTGTCGTTTCTCTCTTCATACACTAAACAGTTAAATATGAATGAACTGCTCCGTGTATTTTCCGAAGCCAAAAAGAGGCGTCTTGAACTGTATTGATACTCGTGTTGTCTTGTGTATTCCACTGCCTACCTATAAGTACCTAGTACTGAATAAACATTATTCGATTATGATTTTTTTTTTGTGTTTATGGTTATAGAGGTGGTGCCCCCCCTAATAAACACAGATGCCCCTCCGGTGCACTTCCGGTGCTCAAATTCAATGACTAATATCAATCCACCCATACAAGAAAATTCTAGAACACACGACATTGTTCTTCATGCACTCGCAAATTGTATAAAAGCACGAAATGAAATCAACCGAATCACTTGTGTCCAGTATTGCGCAATAGTTACTCAACTGTTCAGTTCAACTCAACTTCAGGTAAGCTTTAATTATTTGTAATATGTTCGCTTAATTAAAAAACGTAGCGAAATGTGGAATTCGCTTCTGCACTCTTGAACATTCCAGAACATTTTTAAAATTTATTAACCATAATAATTTGTTGAATTTTTCTTCCATTTTAACACGTAAACAAAAGCGTATCCAGAATGTTTTGTAGAGGGGAGTCAAACTCAAAAAATATATAGAGCCCAAAATATTTGGTGATAAATATTTTCGTGAGACGTTCTAAAAATATTTTCCAAAATTTTATCACCTAAAAAATAAATATTTGGTCATATTTTTTCACCTAAAAATCCGCCCTCTAATTATTATATTATTTCTATATATTATATTAATATTATATATATATATATATATAAACAAACAAACAAATCAACTTAATACCTTTTTATATCTGTTTCAGAAGCAATATAATGTCACACAAGAAAAGTGATACTACCATACAGAAGAACAAGGATATCTGGACCAATAATCTGGTGAGATTCCAGCAGTCACATAGAAGAAGAGGAAGTGTGCCTTTAGAAGAATCTTCACTAGAAGAAAAATGCAGAATGCCACTCCAAATCCAAATCATTGGACGGTACCAGTTTCTTGGAACAGAAATCAAAGGAAGAAAGGAGCGAATAGTGGAAATTTCCAAAGAAGTTACAAAATTATGGAAGAATAAATTGAATTTTCCGCATGTGTCAGATCAAGTAATACGAGCAAAGCTTGACAAGGTGATGAAGACTTATGATGAATGTGTCAGGAGGGGAAAATATGATGCCCTGAATGAACTTTTTGATATCACTAAAGTAAATGGCCAATGGTTATCCTCGGAAGACAAACGACTGTACCACCTTCAAGTGGAAAGCAAAGGAGAAGTGGGGTACTCTACAGGTCAAGTTTCAAGTGAAGAAACGATTCACCCTTCAAAGAGACGAAAATTGCCTGCTGAATCAGCATCAACATCTTACAATCATGTATCTGGTGGTAGTGGTACTGAATCTGAAGAGAGCGAGCATGAAGATGAAGATGAGAGTATTACTCCACCAACCAGAAGACATAACAAAAGTAAAGTTGCAACCAACTTGGTGACATCCACAGGAGTATCAACAAGTAAAGCCGCTAAAATATGCAAACAGTTGTCACTTGATGGTATTGACATTCCAACACCAAGTCAAGCAGCAATTTACAAGTCAGCATACAAAGAGGCTGCTAAATTGAAGGAGGAAATGATTGAAAATTTACAGATGGAAGAGTGATCTTTACATTTTGATGGAAAGCGCATTGAGGAAAATGAGTATCAAGTAGTGGTACTTAAAAATGAAAGAACCGAAGTAAAATTGGATGCATTGCGTCTGAAAGATGGCAAGGCTGAAACTATTGCTGAAGGAATTGCAAAAGTTATTGATGAATACACCTTATGGAATGCAATAAAGATGATCGTTGCTGATACAACAAGTGTTAACACTGGGAAAAAGAGTGGAGTTGTTGTCAAATTGCAACGAATGTTCTCAGAGAAGGGTATCTGCAAACCACAATTTATCAGTTGTCAGCATCACATTCTGGACAGGATTCTCCGTTTGGTAATGGACGAAGATGTTGGTGCTAACACCAGTTCTCCAAACATCGAATATCCATTTGTATCCCAACTGGTGAAGAATTATGAGGAACTAAAGGCACAGTTTGTTAATGGAACAGAAGAGGTCCTCGAGAAATCAGGATGGAGAGATGATATTAAGTTTTTGTACCATCTAACACGGGTGTTTAGATTCTTTGAAGAAAAAGGGAATTTTCCTTTGATTAACTTTCAGAAAATTCCAAACATCAGCAATGCGAGGTGGCATTCAAGAGCCATTCTAGCTATCCTTGCATTTATTCTTATACCTACAACAAGGAAGACTTTGGAGAAGGTATGCAGATTCATTTCATACAACTGGGCAGAATATTGGTTTACTAATCAGATGTACAATGAAAATGACTTCAAGAACTTGTCAGAAATATTGAAACCTTACAAAAAATTTGAACTCATTGGAAAATCACTGGAAGCAGGAGCCATCCCCACTCAAGATACCAAGAAGTAATCAGTGTGCAGAACGTACAATCAAAGTTATGCAGGAACTGTATGCTGCCTGCAGAAACAAAAACAAACTGCAACTTCGGTTTATTCTAAGCAATAAGCAGTAATATATGTACAAGTATTATAACGATTATGTTGTGAGTTCTTTTATTATATTACATGGAATATGCAATAAAGTTACGTATGCAATAATCGATTTTTTTGATTTCGGGGTGACCTTTTCTAAAAAGATATTAAAATGAAAGTTCATTTCTTTGTTTTTAGGCAAAAGTTCATCGAATTAAAGTACAGGAATATTAAGTTGTAAAAACGTTATAACCCTACGTGTCCCTATTCTCGGTCGACCAAAAAGACCATATATCGTAAGCACCTTTTGGTTCCCTTTTCAAAGGAGCGATAAAATAATTTCATCCAGGAATAATTTTAGTGTGACAATTGCACGATTTAATTCAAAGCCCTCCTGCTTCCATTAGTATAGATAAAATTATAGTTATAAGGAACCGAAGCTAAACGGTCCCGGGGGTTCGGGTTTGGTTTCAGCTCAACCGGATCGGTTCCAGAACCGGTTCCTAGGCAAGAGTGAATCCCACAAGGTTAATTGAAAGAATAGGTTTTTATTTTTTTTCATATTTTTGTTAAACACGTGTTACATATAATTTATTGATAGACAGTCCAGTTATAGATAAAGTTTTATTGAACTTAACATATAATAAAGATCAAAAGCCATTTAGGCATAGGAACGGGATTGACTCTTAATGTCATTCTTCATGTTTGACCGTCTCTCCTGGAGAATGAATTTCAGCGCCGAGAAGAGCCATTCAACAGATACCCGAGTACAGGGCAACGTTGACACGGTGTACGCAGTTTCATGAATAATATCATGGAAATGCGGAATTGTGTCAAAGACTTTGTCTTCCCAAGTTTTCCATGGCCAAACATGCTTGATTGAAGGCGGTTTGAAGTTCAGCTTCCGAGTTTCTCATGTGCCGCTGCCAATGTCACTGATGGTTTTCTTTCGTTTTTGCTTATCCAAGAAAGTTTCAAACTCATCAATATAAAGTTCAACCGGAACCGGGAACTCTTATGTCTTTTGACTGTTCTTGTTCCGGTTTCAGTTCCTCTAAAATTTACCAGTTCCGACAGTTCCTGGTTCGGTTCCACATCACTGATAGATATCATATTATAATACCCATCTATAAGTTTAAATTGAAAATCCTCTGAACAGGAATTACTACAGTCAAGATGCAATAATTCTAATTAAAAAAGTACTTTGTCCTATCTTTATATTCTATTTCCTGCTGCTGCATATTAACTTTAGTCAGGTCAACACGTTCATTCTTGCTTAATGAGCATAGGCGTATGAGGCGGGGGTTTTGGGCCACCCAAGGACTAGGGAATTGAGCATTTTCAGGGCAGATTTGCTTGTCATTTAGAAATGTTGTAGCAAAATTTTATCTCATTTTTGTAAATTGTAATGTTTTTTATATCAAAAAGGCTTTAATATATGTTAATCATACTCTAACCTTTGTGTTATTTTATGCTACACATAGTGCTTATGCGGAAATCAGGGCACCCTGAAAATTTTTAGGGCAAATTTTTTCCGCCCCCCCTAGTAAAGTGCCATCCCATACGCCAATGATAATGAGTTATTATTATGTTGTATATTATTTAAGCTTATACAGTTAATTTACTACCTTTTGTGGTCTATGATCTGAGAGAGAGAAATCACACAAAATATGAACACTAACACTCCTTTAAATTATTACTTGTGAGACAGTAATCAATCTATAGTATCTTGAGCCCCAATTCATGTCGCTGACATGCGTAAAATTATTGCTATTTAACCTGATAATTCTACATCACTTATACTGAATTTAGCAGACCAGCACATATTACCCAGTTCTAGAAAAAAAAACCTCTGGTTTCATAATGCATTAAAGTCTCTTCAGCATTATCGGATTTACGTAGAGACTAAACAAGTCCTAGGCCTAGGGGCGCCAAGAAAATTAAAAAATATCAAAATATAATTATAAAGAAATTATAAAAAAAAGAAAAAAAAAGGCAAGAAGAAAAAAACTTACTTGAATTTATTTATATACTTTTATTTTTAAGTTTTGTTTGTTGAATGTATCTGAGTTCCTTTAAAAAATGGGATTTTGAAATTTGTTTTTAAATTCAAATAATTTGTTTTCTAAAAAGGACTTTTTTTCCCATACTTGAGGCGGCAAATCCATAAATCGGCTGCTGCCCTTAGGCTATATGCTACATGTAAAATGTGGAAAAACACACACACACACACACACAGTATGTATATATTTTTTTTTTTACTGAAGGAAAACGAACTTGAAATGCACAAGGGGCAACGAAAAACAAAGAACATAAATATTGTCCTGGCTAATATTCAAGGAATAAGACCAAACCAATCACAACAAAGTTTCATACCTGAAAGGATTTATGGATGAAACAAGGGCGGACATCGCATGCCTCATAGAAACTCATCTTAAGGATTGCCAAGGAAATTTGCGAATATTGTATTGATAAAAAAAGAGAGATAAATATAGAAGGCTTCAACTTACTAAGAGCGGATAGAACAACGAGACGTAAAGGTGGCTGTGTTATATATATGTACATGAAGGTCACATGACAGACGATAATAAGTAAACCAAACAGCTTTGTGGAACTCCTAGCAGTGAAAATAGAAAAACTAAACGTGATACTAATAGTCATCTATAGACCTCCAAACACGCCAACCGAAAAATTCTCGGAGGCCATTGATATCAAATAACAAATAAAGGCCATAAACCCTCCATCCCCCAATATGATGATCTGCGGAGACTAACTTCCCATTTATAAAATACAAAAAGGTCGATAGGAATATATACATACACCAGGACAAGGGGGGCACAAGAGAAGACCAGGAGCAAGCGAAAATGTTGATGGCTCTCACAAATGAGTTTATGCTGACACAGATGATAAAATACCAGAAAAAAATAACTGCCTAGATCTGGTATTCACGAATAACACGAACTTGATTGGATATAAAAATAACCCCAACCATTATCTCAGACCACAACTTAATCGAGATATCAACAAATATGGCGACAACATTAAAAGACAATACACATATTGAGGAAAGAAGCAAAATGGGGGCCTTTAACTTTAACTCCAAGACTATAAATTGGGAAGCAATCAGATCGCACATGGCCCAAATAGAGTGGAGAACAGTTTTAGAGAATAAAACAACTGAAGAAATGCTAACAACCTTGGAAGAAAAGCCGCCGAGAATCTTAGAAAAATATGCTCCGAAATCACAGGCAAAAGGAAAGAGGAGCTGGCTAGAGAGGCAAAACAGAAGAATATTCCGCAAAAGAGAATGGAGGCGAAGTTAGCCAACTGCGGAGATAATGCCAGGAAAGTAATAAAAGAAAAACTGGAGGGTATCGATAGCGAAATACAAACCCTGATTAAGGACCATACAGAGAGGTAAGATGAAAAGACGGTAGAAGCAATAAAGGAAAATCCAAAATACTTCTATAGCTATGCGAAAAGGAAAACAAAAGCGCGCGCCACTATTGGGCCCTTAACCCTTTAACGATGGATGGTACCTTAAGGTCCACCAGAAATAATAATATAAATTGTACTACAGTGCCTCGTTTCTATAAATGTTTCTACATGTTTATATAGAGATGTCATTTAGTTGTCGGGAAAGGAACCCAAAATGTGTATTATTTCAGTGACTAGTTACTAAAATATTGAGTTTTCAATAACAATAAGACCTATACGTTCTGGTAACAAGAGTGGCCGCATATGCTGCGGACTCGTCCGTAAAGGGTTAAGGAAGAGAAATAATGAACTAACCGACGATCCAAAAGAAATATCTGAAACATTGAGAGCCCAGTAAGAATCAGTTTTCAGTACCTCAAAAAGTGACAAAGGGATACCTGACATAGATGCATTCTTTGAAGAGAAATTGCAAGGAGAGTGTATAACAGACTTTGATTTTACCCCAGAAGATGTAGCGAGAGCTATACGACAAATGAAACCACATTCAGCTGCAGGTCGGGACATTTGGAACGTATTATTGATTAAAAACTGTAAAAATTAAATAGCTACACCTCTATACTGGATATGGAGAAGATCCCTAGACTCGAGGTAAATACCGAGCATCTTGAAAAGAACAACCATTGTCCCTATATATAAAGGAGGGGACAAGTCTCGAGCAAAGAACTATACCAGTGTCATTGACGTCCCACCTAACCAAAGTATTTGAAAGAATAGTTAGAGAAAATTTATGATTTCTTGGAGACACTGGAAAGATTCAACGAAACTCAGCACGGATTCAGATCAGGTAGATCATGCCTGTCACGACTAATATTCTAGATACACTGGAAGGCAATGACAACTACGATGTTATATACACGGATTTTGCTAAAGCTTTCGACAAATGTAATCACGGTATAAGAGCACATAAAATTAAATATATGGGAATAACATGCAAAGTGGGAAAATGGGTCTACAACTTCCTCAGAGAACGTATACAGGTCGTCAAAATTCAAGGGATATCATCATCAGAATCGGAAGTACGCAGCTCAGTACCACAAGGTACAGTACTGGCCCCACTCCTGTTCATTATCATGCTAACAGACATAGACAGCGGATAAACAGCAACAGTATAGTAACATCCTTTGCAGACGATACAAAGATCAGCAGAAAAATCAGCGATATGTAAATGAAGTGGAGGCCTTGCAGAGGGACACGAACAAAATATACAAGTGGTCAGAAGACAACAACATGACATTTAACACCGAGAAATTTCAGCTCTTGAGATATGGCAGAAAAGAGGAACTTAAACTGCATATTATGCTCCAGATAGACAGGAAATTCAGAGAAGCACGAAAGCGCTCGATCTGGGGGTAATAATGACCGATGATGCCAAATTCGAAGCACAAAATCAGAGAGCGATAAATAAAGCAAAAAGAGTCCCTTCAAAAGAAACGACAGGACAGTAATGATTCTCCTGCTAAAAACACTGATTACACCAAAACTTGAATACTGCTCAGTTTTGACGTCCCCATATAAAAAGGAAGAAACTAATAAACTAGAAGAAACTCGCGAGACGTTTCACAGCAAAGATTGATGGCTGCAAAGAGCTCAACTACTAGGAAAGATTATGTAAACTAAATCTGTATTCCCTGGAAAGAAGCAGAGAGGGGTACACCATAATCTACATATGGAAAATGATAAAAAAAAACTGGTACCAAACTTCAAACTAAACCCAATTACCATTCAAACAACACTGGAAAATAAGAAAGGCAGGATGTGTAGTGTTCCCAAATTAAAGGCCCGACAAGGGACCTCCTCAACACTAAAGGAAAATAGCTTGGTTGTCAGGGGGCCAAAACTTTTTAACCAGCTTCTAAAGGACCCCAGAAACGTTAAAGGGGTCAAAGTTGAAGTCTTCAAGAGAAGACTAGATGCCTGGCTCAGGACGGTACCAGATGAGCCGGATGTTCCTGGCTATGTACGGTGGAGAGCGCAAGAAAGCAACTCGTTCCTCCACCAAGCCAAACCTAGAGGCGGGGCCACCAGCTTGACCTTCGTGTAGAGAAACCAACGCACGGAACAGCAACGAGGTGTATATATATACAGGGTGGGCCGTAAGTTTCCATACATAGGAAAATTTAAACGTTTGTTTTTATATTTCAGATACCCTAAGAATATGCGTTTGACGAAAGAGCAACGAATTGAAATCATACTGATGGCTGGGTCGGGAAGCAGTCGCATGGTTGCAATGAACTTTAACAGAAAACATGGAACGAACATCACACACAGTAATGGAGTAATGCTAACCCTAACTGGCTGAGTCCGACGAAGATGCAAGGTGCCGGTAAAGTGATGGTGTGGGCCGGGATATGGGGTGACAGAATTATTGGACCAATTTTTGTCAGTGGAAATCTTAATGCCGAAAGGTATCTTAACATGTTGCAAGAAGAGATTTTCCCATCCCTGCTAAACGAGGAAGGTAACTTCCCAGTTTACTTCCAGCAAGATGGAGCTCCACCTCATTATGGTCTTCACGTGCGTCGGTATTTGGATCAGCAGCAGTTTCCGGATGCTTGGATTGGTCGGCGTGGTCCTGTGGAGTGGCCTCCCAGATCCCCAGATCTCACCCCCCTTGATTTCTATCTTTGGGGGCACTTGAAGGCCATGGTGTATCAGGAAAAGATACGAGACATAAATCATCTAAAGGAACGTATCACCAACGCCATTACAAGCATAACGTCAACTGTGCTAATGCGTGTTCATCAACAGTGGGGAACACGTATTGAAATGTGTTTTCAAAACAATGGCAACCATGTAGAGCATATTATATAAATAAAAATGGTTGTCCATAAAAAAAATGTTTATTTTTCCTATGTATGGAAACTTACGGCCCACCCTGTATATATATATATATATATATATATATATATATATATATATATATGATGAATTTCACAATTAAACACGTGAAATGAATGATGCAAACCTACAAGGAAAAAAAAATATTCCAAGGCCTTTCGTGTATTCAGAAGTACACCTCGTCAGGGAATGATTCCGACGAGGTGTACTTCTGAATACACGAAAGGTCTTGGGATCATTTTTCTTTTTCCTTGTGGTTTGCATCATATATATATATATATATATATTACATTGGGTCTGGGTAGTAGTTCGATGGGAGACCGTCCTCTGCGCCCAGATTATGTAGCGACCCGTGGTTCGGATCCCACGTAAAGCTGTAGGTCCCCTCCGTCATATGACCTTAGATGTTGCGAAGGAGGTTAAACAACCCCAATTAAAGAATATATATATATATATATATATATAAGCTACCCAAAGGTAACTCCGTTTTCTATTTTTCCAAAATCCATTTTCTGTAATATTAACACTAATGCCAGATAAACTTTTAAAAGCTGTACATGGGGTGGCTCCTTTAAAAACTTTTATTTTTTAAATTTGAAGATATATATTTCCAACGAAAAGATGGTGTAGACTAATATAAAAGCAAACAAGTTTTCATTCATTTATTACAACTTACATTTCTAAATGAATTGCCATCATCTGATGCTGATTTTCATAATCATTCTAGTGCATTATTTAGAGAGAGAAAACTACTACAACTCAATGATGTAATCAAACTGGCACGTTTTATTTCTATTTAAGAGTTGCAAGAACAAAATCATTAACTTCCAATGGGTAAATGAATATTTTTTAACTCATCAAGATATCCACTCATATCAGATCAGAAATAGATCAAAGCAGGATATTCCTCAATTTAGATTGTCTTCATCTCAAAAATTATTCATTTTCATTGGACAAACTATGGAATGATTTAAATGCTGATATAAAAAATATTGTAAACGTAAATTCGTTTAAAAACAACTTAAAATCTCAATTAATAATGGAATACTAATAAAAATCTAGGATTAAATTTACATTACTATTACTTATTCATTTCTCGTGAGTGTGTGATCGAGGATTACATTACTTATTATTGTTCATCTCTCGTGTCTCATACTGACTTATTTGTATAGTATTGGCATCATACCTTCAATAATAGTCTAGGACAGAGCTTTCCAAACTTTTCACGTTGGCGACACACTAATTAATTTTTGTTATCAAATATCAGATAATTTTTCAGTAGGTGGTTTTATCTTTAGCCGATTTTGTTGATACAAAAATCAAAATTTTCAAAATACAAAAAAATTGAAAATAATTAACTAAATTTGGCGACACACCTGGGAGGTATTGGCGACACACAGTTTGGAAAGCTCTGGTCTAGGATCTGGCCCAGAGTTGTATAAATTTCTGGGTGCAGAGGTTTTGACGACTGATCTAGACTAATCTTGGGGGGGGGGGGGGGGGGGGGCGCAGAATCTGAATTTTTCTATGCCATCGCAGCGAAAGTGGTCAAAATGGTAAAAAATTGGCAAAAATGCCAAAATTTTATCAGTTTTTGTATTTTTGTCATATTTTTTATTTGAAAAATTTTTTAAGGGCAATTTTTTGTTTGAGAATCTGTTTTTGTAACATACTGCTGCCTGAACCAGGAAAACTGACAAAAATGTCAAAAAATAACCAAAAATAGTAAAAAATTAAGTAAATATTGTCAAAAAATCGCAAAAATAAATTTTTTGCCTATTTTGGTGCATAAACTAGCTCTAAATAGTCAAGAAATTAGATATTAATAGCTCTGCAAGAATTTATTAAAACAAAGTACGCACAGATGTCTAAATTTCGGGTATAAATCGATAAAAATGGTTGTAAAATACTTGAAAAAATAGCCAAAATATAAAAAAATAGTACTAATTTTATGTTATTCTTAGGCTTGCTTGTTGTAAAATGTTTGAACTTCTTATAGAATCGATCTATTTGATTTCTTTAGAGTAACTAAGTCATATTTATTGTGTTTCAGGTTTAGTATTGGTAGTAGCTAAAATTGAGGATCCCTGTATTCATTATGTGATTCAACAAATTCAACAGTACATATACAAAGTTGGAAACACATTGAGCAAAACATTAGATGGCAAACCATTCAGAAACATTGCTACCGGTGAAGAGGATAAAGAGTCTTATACATATCACATTACTTGCCTGGATAGAGGAGATGTTGCTTACAAGAATTTCAAAACCGAACGGCTTGAGAAAAAAACAAACTTTGTTTGCAGCAATTAAGAGGCAAAAACCCGCAACAGCGAGGAACACTTCCAGAAAACGAAAGGAATATGACAAAAAAAGAAACCATTGCAGCACTGAACTACATTGCATTTGCTCAGCTCAGGGAATTTCCATTGAATCAATTACTTTTCCATGAAATTACACCTCTCATTTTTTCTTGTAGACAGTGATGGTTTTTTGAAGAAATCTAAGAAATCGGAATTGGGATTGGGATCGAAACTTGAAAAGAAACTGGGTGAAGACCTCCCATTGTTGTTAGAAGGGAATAATGCAATGATCATAGATTTTATGGCTCAAGTAAGGAAATTCCCGGTGAAAAAAGCAATGTTGAAAACATTTGGTGAATTTGCACAATCACTTTTATGTTTTTGAGTATGGGATCCAAATCAACCACAATTCATATCTTATTTGAAAATTACAAGGCTTCAAGCATCAAGACTGGAGAACGGATGAGACGATCAATTGCGCATTCGAAAATACAAATTTCCATAACATCACCTGAGCAGAGGCTTCCAATTGACTTCAACAAGTATTGGAGTTCCACAGATATGGCAAACTTCCAACATTTTTTTGTCGGCTTTTTCATGGAAAACTACCATGGAGATAAAGTAACTGTACTGGGAGGTGGTACTCTTGAAAAATCTGAAGTTTGTGTCCAAATCCAAAATGGGAAGGTCTGCGAAATTCCTGAGCTTTGTTCTTCACAAGAAGAAGCAGATGACAAAGTGATGTTACATGTAAACTATGTGGTGGATAAAGCAATGCCTGGTGGTGGAGCTACAGTTTCAGTAGCTACCAGTGATACCGATATCTTTGTGTGCTTCATCTACCATTTAACAAAATGGATTGAGCATAGCCTGAAGGAATTATGGTTTGTTAAAGGCTCTGGAACAAGTCGCAAAATCATTCCTCTGCATGGCTTGCATCAAAAGCTTGAAAACGATTTGATCCAAGTTTTACCTGCCTTGCATGCTTTAACTGGCTGTGACAGTGTCAGTAAAGTAGGCACAAAATCTAGTGCACTGAAGCAGTCAAACTACTTTGATGAAATTAAGGACTTTGGCAAGGAACCACTTACAGAGGAAATGATCGAAGGTGCCGAAAACTTTCTCGTTCATTGCATCAAACCCAAGTCAAAATCCATATCATTTGATCAACTAAGATCTGAGCAATACTACAAAACTGGGGACAAAATCGATTTTACTCAGATTCCTTGCTCTTCAAAAAGTATTAGACTGCATATTAAACGGGCATATCTTCAGTGCAAACTTTGGCTTGACTCTCCATATGGCTCCATATCTGAAAATTTAAATCCACTTGACTATGATTACATAAAGTCTGATGAGGGACTTTCGGAACCTCAACTAACCGATTACCCAGATAAACCTCAGTATTTGATTGAACCTTGCAGCTGCAAAACCTGTACCAAGAGGTCAAAATGCCCTTGCACTGCGTCATCCATACCATGCTGCTCATTCTGCAAGTGCAATCAAAGAACATGCCAAAATCCTAACGCCTGAATTTCAGCAGGGAACTGAATAAAATTACAGATGAACAAATTTGTACATTGTACTTCTGTTTCATTTTCATGGTGTCGGAAGATGATACCACAAAAGCCATAGTGGTTTTATTTGTAAATAATGTTTCGAGAAAAAAAAAAAAAAAAAAAAAAAAAGAGGGGCCTCATCATTAAATGAGGTCGTTCCCACTAAGTTAGCTATAACTTAGCCCATTGCCGTGGTGCTGCACTGGGAAGATGCTCCTGAGTGACGGTAACACTTTTTCTCAATCACATAAGCGGCCTTGACAGTTTTTGTCATTTTTGCCAAACTCTCTGCCACTTTTGCAAGATTTTCAGTCAACTTCATCATAAATAATATATGATCTTATCTCACAGTCTTTTACAACATGCAAACCTAAGTTATAAAATTAGCACTATTTTTTATATTTTGTCTATTTTTTCAAATATTCTACAACCATTTTTAATCATTGTAATCCAAAATTTAGACATGTCTACATGTTTTTGTGTTAGGAAATTTTAGTAGAGCTATTAATATCTAATTTCTTGACTATTTAGTTCGATAAGATTGGTTAGAGCTAGTTTATGCACCAAAATAGCCAAAAATTTCATTTTTGCGATTTTTGGACAATATTTACTTAGTTTTTTACTATTTTTGCTGTTATTTTTTTACATTTTTGTCAGTTTTCTTGGTTCAGGCAGCAGTATGTTACAAACACAGATTCTCAAACAAACAATTGCCCTTAAAAATTTTTTCAACTCAAGAATATGACAAAAATATGAAAAACTGATAAAATTTTGCCATTTTTGCCAATTTTTTGCCATTTTGACCACTTTCGCACCAATTTGGTGCGATGGCATAGAAAAATTCGGATTCTACGCCCCAAAATTAGTCTAGATCAGTCGTCAAAACCTCTGCACCCAGAAATTTATACGAACTCTAGGCCAGATCCTGTACTATAATGACTTTGTACTTATTTTATATCTACTAGCAAAAGTGGCTCCTCCTGCTTTCGCTACTTTTCCTCAAAAGCAGCGGCACTACCGCTACTCCTAACATTGCATATTAGAGCCGTTTCGGCGCTTTTTCGTTATTTATCCGCATATTAAGCCAAACATTTATTAGCAAATATAAAAAAATTCATGCGCAAGTATAAACCTAACAGTTAGAACCAGTCGTGATATTTTCGTTAAAACTAAAGAAAATAACTTAACCTAACTAATTGTCAAGGGCATAACAGTTGACCTAACCGGGCATTCAAATAACCTTGTAATTATATCGGAAAGAAAAAAAAAGATATATAGAATAGCAGAAAAATAAAAAAAGTTGTGGGTAAATAACGAAAAAGAGCCGCCGTTTCTGACTCTAGTAATGAATTTATATATACTAGCAAAAAAAAAAAAAAAAACAGCCCTACCGGTGGGATATATTTGCTAGTACCTGCGGAAGGCTCTTGTTACCCTTCGGGCAATACATACTGTGTATGTACTCTGGATCTTCGCGTCGAACACGGTAGATTCTGTATCGCTGTATCATGTTGGTTCTTTTAATCGAGATGTACTTTGGATCTTCACGTCGAGCACAATGAGACTACCACGTTGCTGTTCTTTTTATCTATAATCTTCATCGGTCCTTCTGGCTTTCTTTTTGCAGTTTGGTAGTTCAGCCAAGTGATAGCTTCCTTTTTCTTGTCATGTTCAATCCCTAATAGTGGGCCGGCCAAAAATTGAAAAGTCCTCTAGAAAAAAACTTAACGGCGTTTTTTGTTAATAGCAGGCACCCACCTTAGATAAGTAGTATTGAGGATGCCAAACAAGATGTGGGTGGATGCCACACTCAATTTTGGGTTTGAAGGTCCCATACAAGGTTACAAAAGTCAAATTCTGAAAAATCTGAAATTTTGCATTTCAGTGGTGGCTCTATGTAACAACGTGTTTAAAGGTGTATCATTAGCACAAAGCATATTTTTGTGATTTTATGGATAATTGAATGTAACCATGACTGGATGTCTTTATTTCCATTAAAACTACATTTAGCATGCTGGGTGAGGTGCGCATGTGCCTACTACTACCATAGTACAAGTAATAGCATACTTTCACATGTTGAATATTTTCAATGCACTGGCTGGCCAAACATTGGTTTGGTATATGCAATTAAAAGTGCAGACAGTGCCAGCTGGTAAAATAATAATAATACTGCTAAAGGATAGGTATGTTTCGAATCGTTTCAATATATCTGTGGCTACTGCAGCCATTCCCACTTGTCTTTGCAGATAGGGAGCTCATCAGCAATGGACCCTGTAGCTGTCATCAAGCGCAAGAGGAAACGTCAGGACGTCAGTGAGGATTGTCGCTTCTTCTGCCAAGCAGTGCTGGTGTGACCTGCGCACAGCATCAGCAGAAGGAAAAGCAAGAACTATGACTGTGGGCGATGAGAGAAAGAACCTGGGAAATACCTACTATCTTTATGTTTTACAAAGACTGGAAAGTCATTCCAAGGATGATTTCAATGCATCGGAACTCAAGTGGCATAAATCATGCTACTCTTTATTCACCTCTGAAGGCAAACTCAAAGGCTGCGAAGTCAGCAGCAGACCATGGGTGCATCGGCGACACAAAAAGTGCAGGGCTCTCAGCTTTCGCCCCAAAGCGTAGACGTTCAACATCAATGGTTGACTGGACCCTCTGCTGTTTTGCCAAAAGAAGACCACAAAGAAACTGCACAGGGTGGAGACAATGGAGAAGTCAGATGACTTGATCCAGCGTGCCAAACGCCACGACCCTGTCATGAGCATACGTTGTCAGCGGTGAGTGATGTGATTGCAGTTGAAGGCTGCTATCATCTGGCATGTTTGGGACATTTGAGAGACTTACTAGAAAAAAAGCGGTGTCAGAGGAGCAGCAAGGGCCTGAAAATGAGTGCATGACGAAGCTGTGCAAAGACTTGACAGTAGGCCTGTCTCGTGGTCATGTATACGACATGGGAGACGTCTGGGACAGATACGAGAGTATGTGTAATGACCGGCATCACCGTGAAATAGTCCAGGAGAACAACGCTCTACGAAGATGTTCAAAGGCTGCTTGGATCAAACGTCAGCTATGTACTCCCAGTGTCAAAGGGCCCGCTGCTGATTTACCCTGGAGAGAGCTCAGATTTTATCATTTCCAAAGCACTAGCGAAGTCTTGTGAACAAGGTCCTGTCACCTCTGAGTCAGAGTCTACTGAAGATGAAGATGTTGATGTCCGCATGTGTGGCACTAGCAGGATATTCCAAGATATGGTACACGTGGCTCTGAAGGTTCGACAAGATCATCTTGAAACTCCTGGACACTCCGAGACATGGCAAGGTCTTGATCAAGAACCTGTTGATCGGGTCATACCCGACAGTCTCTACGATTGTTCTTTGGAGGAATGGATGCTGTGGACGAGGGAAGTGGTGAAGAGGACGAGGGAAGTGGTGAAGAGGACGAGGGAAGTGAAGCAGTGTGTGTGTGTGTGTGTGTGTGTGTGTGTGTGTGTAGCATTGCCCAGGACATAGTCTATGCAGTCTCCAACCGATGAAAGTTGACACCAAAGCATGTGGGCTTGGGTCTTACTCTGCACCAAACCACCCTCTCGGAAGCACTCCTAGATCTGTTCGACGCGGCAAATCACACTATTGGTATAGACACTGTAAGAAGGATAGACACCACCATCGCTCAGAACATTCACAGCAGAGTCATGGCCAAAAGGATGGCAAGCACAAGAAATCGAAATCTATCAAACCTAATGACCTACAGGAGTTCCATAGGCTGGACCAGGCTACCCTCCCATCTGGCAAGAGGCCATCTCTTCCTGGCTACGACACTGACAGACGACTTGTCACATGAACCTGAGAGGGACCGGGCACGTGCCAAAGACTTGGCCTGGGTGGTGTCACGCATCCATAATGAAGCGATGTCCGTTCCATGCTGGGGAGCATTCAATTAATCTGTCAGCACTGCGGATCCACCAGTAACGACCGTCGGGATTTTGCCAATCCTGCAGGCACCAGCAGATGACAATGACACCATGACCATCGTCATCAATCGCTTCATGGCCATTTCTGATTATGTCAGCCAGAAGTACACCATCATCACTGCTGATCAGCCTCTGTACAGCAGGGGTAAGGAACTAGTCTGGGCAAACTCGAAATTTGCCAACGTGGTCTTGCTCATGGGAGGCCTCCATATCTACTTCAACTTTCTGAAAGCCATTGGTCAACACATGGAAAGTGTGGGACTTGATGACTTATGGACAGAGGCAGGTGCGTACGCGGCTAACACCACTGAGACAATGCTGGACGGCAAGGCCTACTACCGAGCTGTGAGAGGTCACCAGCTGATGTATGAGGCACTGTGGCGCATCAAGTGGCAGATGTTTGAATCATGGCTGGCTGCAACTGGCAACGGAGATGAGAACGTCAAACAACTTGCCATCAATGTTGCTTTGCTTTTCAAAGACAGAGCTGACATAAATGAAATGTGCAATGCTGTTGACAACTTCTCAGACGTTTTGGCAGATGAGAAATTCCACACTCATGGATGAATTCAATGACCAGCACTCTGAAAATCCCAACTTCATGCTGTGGTCATCCTACATGGAAATGGTAGAGATCCTACTGGCCTTCATCAGAGCTCAGAGAGATGACATGTGGAATCTCCACACAGAAGCCTTTGCTGCAATGCTGCCTTGGCTATCTATGATCACACAAACTATGCACGTTGGGGGCCGGTCTACTTGGCTGATATGAGAGGTCTTGAGAAACCAGCCCCAGAAGTTCATGCAGAGTTCTGTAATGGGAACTTTGTTGTCAAGAGGACGGCGAAGCGCTTCAACCAAGTTCCAGCTGATCAGGCAACCGAATGGATAAATCGTACATGCAACATGCACAATGGTATTATCAGCATTACAAAGAATGACCAAGCAAGAGACAGGTTCTGCTTCACATGGTCAGAGCGGTCACGCATCTCTCAAGACACAAGATGCCTCTTCAATCTTCATCATGATGATGGGGAAGCTACCTTCACTCGGGTTGACAGTCTGCCTTCTCGCACTAGGCGTGACGCTCATGATGTCATGAAGCTAGTTCAGCAGTTGAAACAGTTTCACGTCTTCAGAGTTCACGTGAGTGAAGCAGGAGATACAGATGCCGCCACTAACATCCTACTTGTTTCACTGGCAACCAAAGACACTGCACCCACAGATGTTGTGGAGAACCTGCTGACACCTCAGGATCGAGAAAAGCAGCATGTAATCGGCTTCATGAAGGAGAGACTGATTGAAAAGATATTAGGCTTCCATGAGACGATGAAGAAACATCGGTCGAAAACCTTCGCTGATGTGTACAAAGCTACAGTTTCCACCAAGCAGAACATGCAGAAGACCATCAAAGCTGACAAAGTTACTACAGCAGCTCCTGAATGCCGCGACCGCAGGTCGCATGGTGGAGATAGTCAACGACTTGAAGCATGAACTGTCCCCAGTCCCATTTAGTCTGGCGAAGGCAGGAGGAGAGATGAATTCGACATCGAAGTCTGAGCTGATGAACATCCTGATGGCTCAGCAGACCATAAGCTCAGAGGTTCCAACCTCTGATCTGAAGACCTGTATGGTGATAGAGGGTCATGCACTCATCCAAGCTCTTGGCAAGCCTGACGGCTGTCGGACATTCGGCGACTATGCTGAAGTGTTCTTCGAGGCCTGACGAGTTATTTCAATGAACACACAACAAGGGTTGTCGTCATCTTTGATCAGTACGCAGGGGAAAGATCGACCAAAGCAGTTACCAGGACAAAGCGTGCAAGCAAGAAGAAACCGATTCAGAAAATCATTGATGGCCCACAAGTTCCACCGCCTGAAGTGTGGAAAAACTTCATGGCCCTGGATACAAACAAGGCTGACCTAGCCATGTTTCTGTCTAACGTCATCACTGAGAAGAGCAGAGATCTCCAAGAAAGATGTCAGCTGGTGACAAGGGGGTGGCTTCTCCGAAGCCAGTGAAGTACGGTGAAGCAGGCGACATGACGTTCCACTGCATAGCAACCATGAAGAGGCGGACACCAGGCTCATCCTTCACTCATGTGATGCAGCATCCCAGGGCTATGAACGAATACTGGTAGTGTGCAGAGATACTGATGTAATGGTGCTGCTAATTCACTTCGTTTGCACCAAGGTCGCTGAAGTGTGGATGCTGTGCGGAACGGCCAAGAACCGAAAATGCTACCCCGTGCACGATGTAATCAAAAGTTTGTCGCCCCCCCCAGTCAGGGACAACGTGGTCAGCTTCCACTCTCTGACCGGGTGTGACACACTCTCGTCCTTCAGTGGTCATGGAAAAAAGAAGTGTTGAAAGGTGTTCAGTGACCACCCACTCCTGCTGCAAGCCATTGGTCGAAATGGGGATATTGCAGATGTTGAGAAGTTTGGGTGTCATTTGTATGGCACCCCCGGAACAACACAGTTGATGACGCCAGAGTTCATCTTTTTGGGAAGGCCAAGAAGACTGGAAATGCTCCAACTGACAAAGGATGCCCTGGAGCTCCACGCCAAGCAGGCAAACTATCAGGCCAAAATATGGCTCCAGGCTGACAAAGAGCACGTAGATGTTGAAGATCCGGTAGACGCTTCAGCCTGAAAGTTGGAAGATGGGAGCCTACCACCAGTGTGGACAAGACTTTCTCCAATCCCTGAAGCCTGCCTGGAGCTTGTTGCTTGTGGTTGCAAGAAAAAGTGCAAGACAGCTAGATGCAACTGCTTCAGGAAAAGGATGAAGTGTACGACAGCGGTTGCTGTAACCCAGCTGGACAGTAGATCGATGTCTCTCTTCCGGGCTGAAATCGAGAGAAGCTGGAATGTGCTGTAAGGAACTAATAACTCCGTTCTTAAATATTGCAATCCACACAATTGTGACTGTCAGTGCAGCATTTCGGTGCTGTTCATCAAGAAACGAACTTGTAGATGTTACTAGTGTGTAAACTGTATAGTTATGGGGTTATATTTACTGCTTTGTGATTTAGTTGTGATAATTCTGTTACTGTGAGTACTTAATTCATGCCATCAAACTTATAGGCATTAATCATGTTAAAATAAATTTTTTTGACAAACGGACTTGCTCAATTTTTTTTTTCGCCAATTAAAATTAAAAAATCACAAATTTTTAGAACAATTTCGGTCGTGATTAACTTGAATTTGACCTTGAGTTGGTAATTCGGATGGAATAAGCGTGCCATCATACTTCTTTATCACTAGGTGTGGAAAAATGAAACATTTGGTCAAAAGCAAAAAAACTTCACTTTTTTCTACGTGAAGGTCAAAATATGAAAATAAAAACCCACTCTAATAGACAGAGTTTATTTCCACGACAGTTTCGACGCCCACTGGCATCCTCCTCGGGTGGATACAGAAACACGAATGAACCAAAACAAGAGGGAAAAGCAGTTCAGGGACCGACCGTTAAGAAATTCGCCTAGGTTAGATCCCATTCTCCCGACACCGGAAGGGCATTTTCATTAAGTACATTCGCGCAAATTTTTAAAACTATCTTCCTCTTCTAAACATACACATTCTATTATATTTTTTTACATAATTATTACATTTATTATTAAATTTATTACATTTAATATTGCATAATTATTTATTACAGAAATTATAAATTTATTAATACATTGGTTATTACATTATTGTTTATTATACAGAACTTATAAACCGAAAAACGAATGAAAAAAGCCGATTAGGAAACAATCCAGAAACCAATGAGAAATTCGCACCTAGGTTAGATACCGTTCTCCCGACACTGGAAGGGCATTTTATTACAGGGTCCGCTTACAAGTACATTCCCACAAATTAAAACTATCCTCTTGTTCTATACATACAGATTCTAATATTTTGACATAATTACTGCATTTATTATTACATTTACATTTTTTAACATTTATTATTATTACCTTTACCCTAATTATTAAATTTATAATATTACCTTTATTATTACATCTGTTGCATTTATATTTATTTCCACATTTATTACTTTCATTATTACATTTACTAAAGGCGAGTAAGGAAACATTCCAATCCAGAGACATTTAAGAAATTCACACTTAGGTTCGAACACGTTCCCACGACTCCGTAAGGATTTTTTGACCAAGAATCTCATTAAAGGGTCTAACTTATAAGTACCTTCGCACAAATTAAAATTATCTACTTTTTCTATACACACAGATTCTATTATTTTTCTTTTGACATAATTATTACATTTATAAAGTACCTTACTTGATTCCCAATCTATAGCATGATTATTTTGGCTGGCGTGATAAAAAATGGCATTATTAGTATTACAACTTCTGAAGGCATATTTGTGTTCTTTAATACGGGTTTCAATATTTCTTCCAGTTTCACCCACGTATACTAAATCACAACTTTTACAGGGAATGCTGTAGACGCAGGCTTGTTCCTCTTTTGCCACGTTATTCCTAACCAATTTACTTTTCACGGTAGACGAATATTTGAACGCCAAAGCAAACTTAAAATCTTTCGTCAACGGTTTTACTCTTTCTAAGCCGGCAATGTAAGGCAAACTCACATATTGTTTTTGGTTAACTGAAGGTTCCCGAGGGGCATAAAAAGATTTTCTGGCTTTAAAATACGCCTTTCTGATAAACCACTGGAAGAAATATTGAAACCCGTATTAAAGAACACAAATATGCCTTCAGAAGTTGTAATACTAATAATGCCATTTTTTATCACGCCAGCCAAAATAATCATGCTATAGATTGGGAATCAAGTAAGGTACTTTATAACTGTAATAATTATGTCAAAAGAAAAATAATAGAATCTGTGTGTATAGAAAAAGTAGATAATTTTAATTTGTGCGAAGGTACTTATAAGTTAGACCCTTTAATGAGATTCTTGGTCAAAAAATCCTTACGGAGTCGTGGGAACGTGTTCGAACCTAAGTGTGAATTTCTTAAATGTCTCTGGATTGGAATGTTTCCTTACTCGCCTTTAGTAAATGTAATAATGGAAGTAATAAATGTGGAAATAAATATAAATGCAACAGATGTAATAATAAAGGTAATATTATAAATTTAATAATTAGGGTAAAGGTAATAATAATAAATGTTAAAAAATGTAAATGTAATAATAAATGCAGTAATTATGTCAAAATATTAGAATCTGTATGTATAGAACAAGAGGATAGTTTTAATTTGTGGGAATGTACTTGTAAGCGGACCCTGTAATAAAATGCCCTTCCAGTGTCGGGAGAACGGTATCTAACCTAGGTGCGAATTTCTCATTGGTTTCTGGATTGTTTCCTAATCGGCTTTTTTCATTCGTTTTTCGGTTTATAAGTTCTGTATAATAAACAATAATGTAATAACCAATGTATTAATAAATTTATAATTTCTGTAATAAATAATTATGCAATATTAAATGTAATAAATTTAATAATAAATGTAATAATTATGTAAAAAATATATAATAGAATCTGTATGTTTAGAAGAGGAAGATAGTTTTAAAAATTTGCGCGAATGTACTTAATGAAAATGCCCTTCCGGTGTCGGGAGAATGGGATCTAACCTAGGTGCGAATTTCTTAACGGTCGGTCCCTGAACTGCTTTTTCCCTCTTGTTTTGGTTCATTCGTGTTTCTGTATCCACCCGAGGAGGATGCCAGTGGGCGTCGAAACTGTCGTGGAAATAAACTCTGTCTATTAGAGTGGGTTTTTATTTTCATATTTGGTCAAACCAATTGGCTCAGAATATTTTTTTTAAAATTAAAATTAGAAAATATTTCTTGCACAGTTTGACCAAGAAAATGACCTTCAAAGCCAAAAGCGAGAGTGGCATCCACCTGCATTTTATTTCCACCACAGGTACTTTGATTTAGCATGGGTGCCAGCTATTAAAAAAAAACGCCGTTCAAAGTCGATTTTTGAATTTTGGCCGGATAAGATTCTTCGTCTGGATTAAGTTCTCAGAACATTCCCACTTATCATGATAGTGGTTCTCATTTTAGCTGCCCCCTTTAGTTTAGTATCTCTTATGTCTAATTCTTGTTTATGTTTAAGGATATTATTATTAGCTACTTATTATTATGTTGATGCTAACTGTAATTGTTTTCTTTTTCTAGGTTATGACTTTGCTTTGTACATAGAGTTTTGTGTTGAATAAAGTCTAGCTGCGAGGCGTGTCTTCAATCGTGTTACTCCTGCATACACACCACCACTAATTATTATTATTTTTTTTTTGACAGTAGTCAAGCAATAAAATGCAATGGAAATTATTTTCAGAAAATTTTAGGCGAGTTAGAGTTTAAGATTTACAATTAGCTCACGAATCACAGATTTTACTTGAAGCTCACGCGAAGCAGTTAAATTTCAAATGCAACCTGTCATTTTTTTTTTTTTTACCTATCATGACTTCCGATGCGTAGCTAAAAATTTTGATGGCTACGTTCTTTTCTAAATTTACTCACCAATTTGATCTTCATTCTTCATTCTCAAACAAAATACTCAACAAACATGCACAATAACACCAAAAGGTGGCTGAGCAACTATCTTTCAGGAAGATACTCACATGTCACATTTAATGGCAAGTCATCCAAAAGCATGCTTTTTCCAAACGGGGTCCCTCAAGGCTGTTCTCTCACCAACACTGTTCAACTTATACATGTATGACATTCCAACACCCATAGATAACAAGCTTACCTTATCATCATATCAGATGATATCACTCTAACATCCACCCACAACAACATCGACACCGCTACAAATAACCTACAAACATACATAAACAGTATACAAGACTGGCTCACACACAATAGACTCAAAGTAGCGCCCACAAAATCAACCATCACCTTGCTTACAAGCAATAGAAAAGAACACCAGATAACTCCACAGCTTATACTAAACAACAGCAACATTCCACACACTACTCACAGGACCAAAATACTTGGGGTCACATACAACATCATTATCTTTTGCAAACCACATTCAGGACATTAAAAACAAATGTACGTCAAGACTTAACACGCTTAGGGTACTAGCTGGCACAAACTTTGGACACCAGCAAGAAACATCACTCATATAAAACAATATATTCGCTCAGTTATGGACTATGCTAGCCCATGCTGGGCACCCACTATCTCAAACGCACATGTAAACACCTTACAGATAATACAAAACAACGCACTTCGTATCATTACAGGATGTACTCAAACAACACCAATAGAACACCTGCACACAGAAACAAAAATACTGAAAGTTAGGGAACATTTAGACATGAGGGGAACACAATTCATGGCAGCAGCGACAACTAACCCACAACACCCTTGCCACTACATGTACAATCATGCACCAACACCTCGCACCATTAAGGTAACACCAGAGACATGATAACCAAATATTCCATTCCATACCACGCCCCACACACATCACAGAAAACACACACACACACACACACCTAACCCACAAAGCACTGACACGACTCGGTCCGAATGCGGTCCTAGGTGCGAAGCCGCTACCCATTGACAGGTCAGAGACCAGCCTGAGCAGATCGGATCGAGTTAACTTAGCACGATTCCGATGTGACCACCCCAACTTACAGACATATAAACACAGACTAGACAACTCCACAGACGCCACCGGCCACCCATGCCAGGACACACCACAAACAATTGAACACATTATGACAGACTGTACCGCTCTAGCACAACATAGAACACATCACTAGTGCGCTGAACCTCTGGTCCACTCCGGAGATGGCGGTCGGTTACCTGCGTGCCGCCGGCTTGCTCGATCAGCGTGTTGGGACTTGGTTTAATTGTAGACTTTAATGATAGGGAAGGCCAACAGAAAAGTCAGCAGCTCAACAAATTCACGAAAGCAAGCAACCATCAAAATTTTGAGGTTCAAATCCCAAGACTAATGGACCAAAATCGTAAAATTAAAGTGCTTCGTGTTTTAGCATATAAATTTTTGGTGGGGAAACCCGATCTAGGGCGGGGGGGGGAAAGGTCGCTAAAAACATTCCAGGGATCACCAAGTTTCATGAAAATCGGTCCAGTCGTTTGGACCTGAAAAGGAGAAAGACGGCCCCAGACAGACGGACAGACGGACAGACATACGGTGAATTATGGTGTGAAACATCGTATGATGATTCTTCCGAATTAATATTTGGCTTGTAGGGAGGTTACTCCGTAGTAAACATAAAACTGGCACTGCACCACTTTGGTTCCAAACAGGATCTGGAAATTATTATAATAAACAACAGAGTTTATTCATAGCAGTTTTCATATAGTTCCACCACAGATGAGATGTATACAATGCATAAGTAAGTTCTAAAAAGATCAAATTTTGACTGGTTCTAAACACACACACACCAACACTTACTATCATGTTACTCTGTGTATATACAGTTTTTTATGTTCTCTCAATATCAAGCTCATCTCGTAGCTCACGGCCTAAGTATTTACACGTGTCTTTGACACCATTCATTTCAAAAGACCCACATGATACACGTTTTAGTTTAGTACATTACACCTAAAAATCAGAACACGGTTCTTTGCCCCATTATAGAGGATGTCATTTTCTATAACATTGTTCACATATCTCATAGTATTTTTAGTCCATGAGAAGAGGGTGACGGCAGAACAAGGTTATCAGCATAAATTAAATGATTAATCTTCACCTTTCCAATGACACAACCAGTACGTGCAGATTTTAGTTCATCGGTAAGGTGATAATATACCCTTCTAGCCTAACACCATTAATTACCTTAAAACTTAAGTGATACAGTACTTTTCCACCTCACAAACATGGTCTGCTCCGTATACCAGAATACGAGTATCCTAACTATATATTTAAGTACCCCCCCTCAACATAAGAATTTCTTCAATTTTAACAAAACTGGACCTCATAATTTAGTCTAAAATCCAAACAAGTTCCTCGTTTAAATTAAGCATAGCTTTGAAATGTACAGAAAGATAATCACGATTTCGCCTTACAGTGGTAAGCGTGAAACGCAAAGTCTGAGGCTTTAGTTTAACAAAATTAAAAAAGAAGAAAAAGTTTGCCTTTTCTACAACCTTAAGCTTAATATTAAAAACGACTCAAAGTTTGGCGATTTCACACAATCTATAAAATTTAGAAAATGGATAGAAACAAAATTTAAGGTTAAACTTCACTGATAAGATGAAATTAATACTTTATAATAGCCTTTTTTTATTTTTATTCTAAATTTAATGATATTTTATAAATTACTGAAACGTTGAATGAAAACATGCTCGAGTTTCTATTCTTTCATATAGGTTTGATTTTTATAGGTATCGAAAAAATTAAAAACAATTTGATTAATTAAGGTTTTGAATTTTCTTAAGTTATTTACATTACAGGGTGTCCCAAAATGAATATACCAAAACCAATTGTGTATTTATTAGTTCAGATAGCGGCAAAATCCAAACAACATATTATGAAGGGTTATAAGTTTTATTTACTTCAGTTAATAAATTTCTACGGATCTTGTATTATCGGCTATAATTCATTTTATTTTGCGTTCAAATTCTGAAAACGCATTTTCCAACACAGCCAAGGATAAACTTGACAGCATCACGAATACGATATTTTAGGTCCTGAAGCTCTCTTGGTTTGTTATGGTAGACTTTTGTTTTCAAAACGTCCGGAAGATAGATAGAAGTCCAAAGGGAATAAATTGGAGGAGCGAGCGGGCCATTCTGTAGGTCCTCCCGTACCAATCCAACGCCCTGGAAATGTTTCGTTCAAAAATGTTCGAACGTTAAGCAAAATGTGGTGGTACTTCATCTTGTTGGGAGATTGTTCTCCGTAACGAGCAGGAGGGAGTTCCTCGCAGCTGTAGAATAAAAAACTCCTCTATCATCTTTAGGCAAAAACTGCCAGTTACATTTTGTTCGTTAAAAAAATAAGGCCCAAATAGATGCGTGAACGTGACAAAGCGCATCAAACATTTACTTTAAGCCTAAGGGAATCCCTCTCACATTTATAGATTTCCCGTGGATTGTATTCACCCCCAAATCCTAGTTATGGCGGTTTACTTTGCCTGAAATATGGAATGCAGCCTCGTCACTAAAACCGAGATGTAATGTAACTATAAACGAGTGTTAAGAAAATTCAAAACCTTACACACACGTTGTCGTAACGACAAATTTGTATATTTAAATCTCGTATCAAAATATTGGTGAAACTGGTCATAAAGATGGGGAATCACGAGTAATAGAAAGAAAGCAAGAAGCGATTTTAAAATAAATTTAATTTCGCGTGGTGTAAAAATTAAGTCTTTTAAATCTCGAACGAGTGTCGGTAAAGGAACACCGTACTTTCTGTATGCAGTGTTATGTTAAGGAATTTTAAAAAGTCACTTAACCAAAATAATTTTAAAAATTTTTTTGGTATTCGAATTTATTGTTTGAACAAAAATTTGTACGTGTACATCCGTAAACTTATTTCGAATTAATATTTCAATTTGAGTGAAATTTTATTATTTTGGGAAATAAAACTTATACGAGGAATTGTGTTGTTTCTAGGCTACCTCGCAATAGGCCTCTCCCTCGTAAGCTGAGGGCAAATTAACGTTAAAAGCTCGAAATTAAAATTGGGCGGTAATTATGTATAGAGTAACTCAGTCATTTTACACACCAAAATACATTTTTCTAGTAGTATTTGATGTGATTTGTTCAAATCTGACCTCCATTTCCCTCGGAAATGAGATCCAACAAAGTTATACTACTTTGAAGTTTGGCTCATTTTCAAGGGAAATGGAGGTCAAAATCTAAGCAAAACACATCAAATATTACTAGGAAAATGTATTTTGGTATTAATTAACCTAACCTAACCTAGAGTATCAATTTTCGAATACGCGTTGCACTTAAATCTATGGCGAGATTCTACTAACGAGCACTCGTTTCCGCACAATTTGCACTTACGGGTCGATGGTAAAATATTGTGTTTTGTAAATATTTCTATTGCTCAGGAGTCATTAGAATGCACTTCGTATATTAAATCCTCAAAATAATATTCGCACCCTTCACATGTCATCGCGACCAACATCTATGAAAAACTAACAGAAGTGGAACTAGTAACTTAAAAAGCCTAGCTCATATATCATGTTCTCATGACGTCACCAATCAAATATTGGAAGGACGGGAAAAAAATGCAGCAAAAATGTCATAATATTCAAATCTACATAATTTGGTAAGGACGCATCTGCGAGCATAGTGACTTATATGAAAATGATGAGAAAATTATGCTTTAATATTTTAGAATTATATTTGCTTTTGATATTCTGAGTACGATGAAACATATTATCCAATTGAGCTTCGAGTAGGCCGAGAAAAGTGTACACAAAATTGAAAGGTCATCAGAGTGCATAACCAGAGCCATCCTAAACATTACATTACATTTGGAAAACATGAAGCCACTCGGGCCTATCGAGGTAATCCAAGTCATTAGCTACATTTTGTAATAATAATAAAATCTTGCAAAATGTCAAACTCAAGTCAGCTAATTAATATACAACTATTTACTACCACCATAGTAGCCTATATAACTGAAGCAAAGAATATATACAATCTACAAAGTATCTCTTTCACTCATGAAAGTGTCTAAATTTTTCTTAAAATTAACTAATGAGCTACTGTTTACCACATCATATGGCAAGTCATTCCAAAATTCTACTACTCTATAGTTGAAGAAGTATTTTCGTAGATCAAAAGTCTACAAGTCTGTTTTCTAGTTATGCCCACGAGTTATCCCATCAGTATCGAGCGAGAAAAAGTTACCTACATCTAAATTGTCCAAACCTGAAAACATTTTGAACATCTGTATCATATCCCCCCTCATACAACGTCTCTCAAAACTAAACATACCTAATTCCTTTAATCTATCTCTGGATTCCAATCTTCTTAGGTTCGGCATAAGCTTGGTTGCTCTACGTTGCACACCTTCAGGCATATCAATATCATGTCTAGGGTGAGGGGACCAAGCTTGAATGCAGTATTCTAAGCGAGGCCTAACATAAGAATTATATAATTTACAAATGACTTCCTTACTCTCGTAACTAACATTCCTCTTAATAATACCTAACATTTTATTTGCTTTATTTCTAGCCTCTAAGCACTGCTTAGAAAGTTTTAGATCACTACAAACTGTAATGCCAAGATCCCTTTCCTTTCTTAGATCCTCCAACCAGTTCCCTTGCATCTCATAACTAAAGTTTTCATTATTTCTACCATAATGTATGACTTTTCATTTTTGAACATTGAATTCCATCTGCCATTTACTAGCCCAAGCAACTAATCTATCAAGATCCTTTCGCAGTTTATAAGAATTTTCTACACTTTTAACTGGAGCAACTACTTTTTGCATCATCTGCAAATTTAGAAATTTTACAACCTACTCCTTTCTCTAAATCATTTAGATATAAAATAAAGAGTAATGGACCCAAAACTGATCCCTGTGGTACCCCAACTTTTCACTTTCTGCCACCCAGATTCATGACCATTTAGAATTACTCTCCGTTCTCTGTCTTCTCACCATTTTTCTACCCACTTTAAAATTGACCCTAATATACCATGAGCTTTTAATTTATATAGAAGTCTCCTATGTGGAACCTTGTCAAATGCTTTACTAAACAAGACCTTCCTGATCTAAATGAATGTTGTGAACTTGAAATAAGATTAAAATTCTCCAAATGATCTTGAATATTATTCTTTATAATTCTTTCTAGTATCTTTCCTACCAATGATGTCAAACTAACAGGCCTATAATTTCCTACCTCCTCCTTACTACCCTTTTTGTAAATGGATACCACATTTGCTTTTTTCCATTCATCTGGTACTTCGGCATAATTAATTGACCTAGCAAACAAAATAGTTAGTGCCTCAGATAAGCTTTCTTCCCCTTCTCTGAGAATCCTAGCAAATATATTATCAGGTTCAGCAGCCTTATTTAACTTCAATGTATGAATCACTTGCCTAACATCATCCTTCCTTATATGAATACGATGAAGAATGTCTGAATTTACAGGATCTAAAGAACTAAAAGCAAAGTTATTTAAGTTTTCTTCGGTAAAAACAGAGCTAAAATAATCATTAAAAATACCAACAATATCCTGATCTTTTTCGAAAAAAACGCACCCGCGCGCGCAAGTAAGTGCAATAAAAAGTGGTTGCACCACTTTTTTTTCCGATACCTGTAAAAATACAGCAGCATATATTGTTTTGTTATACCATACTCACTTTAGGACACCATATTATTATACGAGGGGTGGTACGAAAGTAATGCCTCTTATTTTATTTCTCATTAAATATAATTTCAATTACAATGAAAACTACAGGGAATATGCATACATACGTGGCAAATATATATATATATATATATATATATATATATATATACACAGGGTGTCTCAAAAGTGGCGCACCAGAGGCTAACATAACTTTATTTAATTTAATAATAATAATGATTATTTTAAGATAGCCTTTTTATTAATTCTACATACTATTAATTTTATTACTCAAACATATCGAACATATATTGTAATTAAACATCACTTTTCAAATTGGAAATCTTGTAAATCTGAGTAAAGCCTATGGTACGCGACTTCTGGGACACCCTGTGTATATATAAAAAAAAAAATTTACTATTTATTTTGTTATTGTCGGTACTGTGAACTGAAGGATGATTTTAGACAAACGATTTATCGTAAGATCTCTCAAATGGGAGTACGCGACATCCTGCTTTGGAACTAACTTCAAACGGAATAGTACTCTCAAAAGACGGTGCAGCGGCTACACCTTCTTTTGAGCAATTTTGAGTACGGGAGTGGTACGGAGCACTTGCCGAAGCCATCGAGGGGTACACAACCGAAAAAAGATTGGGAACTCCTTATCTATCGAAACAATCCGTAAAAGTGACAACCCTCATCATTTAAAATTTAAGTTCGAAGTACCCAAACCCTCTTTTTCCACAACCCTCATTAAAAAAAAGAAAAGTATTTTGCACATAAAAATAAACCTTCGTAATGCGGATAGATAGTGGGGTTCACCCGAGTACGCAAAACTTTAAAGGAATCACTCATACGTATGGCAAAGTTATTAAACGCGATAGTGAAGCGTAATAATTCAAAACATTACTATATCACATTCAATAAATATACTTCAATCGCTCTTCAATCGTCTAAGACAATATTTCATGTTTTATATTAATATTATTTGCTAGATAAGCGCGCAAATACCCGCGTACACCTTTATCAATCACGGAATTTTGGAAAGGGTAACACGACCATGCGGTAACATGTGACGTCACACTCAGTCGTATCCGTGACGTGACCACCAACAGCCGATATGAAGCGATACCCAAAAGTGATTTGCTTTAGAGGTTAACGGAGGGCAAGGTAGCGTATTAAGAATGCCTTAATACAAAGGTTACCTCGATAGATGGATGAGCGACCCCATCCCCTTTTTTAAATGGGTAAAAATCAGTTTTTGTCACGAATTCCGTGATCAGTGCTTGGACAACCAAACAAAATACTCTTAAGTAATGACACTTGTAGTAATTAATAATAAGATCAATTAATTATCAGTTTTAATACCCGATTTTTTTTTTCGAACTGTATAATAATAATAATAATAATAATAATAATAATAATAATAAAAGGACGTGTGTGTGTGTGTTCCAACCATAACTCCAAAATGGAAGCAGTTACAAACATGAAACTTCACACACACATTGATTAGGTCCCGAGGTTGTGCACCTAGATGTTAATAAATTAAATTATTAATTAAAAAAAATTAAATGACGTCATCAAGATTACATATATATACACACACACACACACACACACACTAGCGGAGCGACACGGCGTCTCAACCACCTGGAACAGAGGAGAGGTGGGAAGACGGAGGATGCGGATAGTGTTTAGCAATGAGGAACGACCTCCGATCCTCCAAGGGAGGGATGTCGCACTCAACCTGCAGACTATCAACCGGAGAGGAGCGGAAGGCGCCAGATGACATGCGCAGTCCTCTAGAGAGGACCGGATCCAGTATCCGAAGGGCCGTGCGGGAGGCAGAGCCATACACCACACTCCCATAGTCTAATTTGGACTGTACCAGGGACACGTATAAACGGAGGAGCGTCCGCCTATCCGCGCCCCATGTAGTATGCGACAGATGCCCCAGCAAATCCAGGGTACGTCTCGCGGACTCGCGCAGCCGGCGAAGGTGGGGAACCCAGCTCAAACGGCTGTCGAAAACCATACCCAAGAAGAGTACTGATGGAACGAGGGCCAGAGGCTGACCCCCGTGGTAAGGTTAAAGGCCGGGACGGCGCCGGATCCCCGTCTCCTCGACGGAAGGAAGGCCACACACGAAGTCTTCGGGAAGACACGTAAGGCCCACCGACGACGCCCAGCGTTCAACCCGATTGACCGCGAGTTGGACTTGCCTCTCCACGAGGGGGGGACTCGTCCCCGCGGCATAGACAGCCAGATCATCTGCATAGATGGAACAGCGCACCGAGGCGGAAGAGCTCCCGGTAGCGCAGATATAACTAGGTTGAAGCAGGAGACGCTTAACACACACCCCTGGGGCACCCCCTCCTACCTGAACATACAGGGCAGATAGGGCCGCCCCATTACGGACGCGGAAAGTGCGACGGCAGAGGAAGTTGCGAAGAAACGTGGGCAAAAAGCCCCAAAACCAAGAGACTTCAAACGGTCCATGACAACTCCCCGACGGGTCGTGTCATAGGCCTTTTGGACGTCAAAAAAGACGGCCAGAACAAGATTCCGGCGGGAAAATGCCTCCGTACATCATGGCAAGGAGAGGGGGTCCAGAGTACCCCGAAATCGACGAAAACATACTGGGTCGGGGGCATAACCCAAGCGACTCCAGTATAAAGGAAAGTCGGACGGCCACCATCTTTTCGAGGAGCTTGCATACAGCTCGTCAAAGCAATAGGCCGATAGCTCGCCACCTCCGCCGGATCCTTCCCCGGCTTAGGTATCGGGACCACAATCGCCTCCCTCCAACGGGAGGGGAACGACCCCCATCAACCCACCCGGTTGAAAGATCCAGCAAGAAGTGCAGGGCCATCGGGTGCAGATTCCGAAGTCAGTCATACGGAATGTCATCAGGGCCAGGAGCGGAAGAACGACGGTTGCCAAGGCAGCCCGAAGTTCCCGCATCGGAAAGAGATGGTTATAGGGCTCGTTCCCAGGGGCGGGAACGTGACCTCCGATAAAGGGCGATCCGCAGCTGAAGGCGAACGGAACCGCAGCAAAAGCACCGGCCAGCCGATCAGCCACAGCAGCAGGATCCGAAAGGAAGCCGTCCCCGTCCCGAAGGACAGGGCGACTAGCAGGGACTGGCCTCCCCTCGATACTACGTACCTTCCGCCACAAGCAGCAGAAGGAGTAAGATGAGGAGATGCCGGACACAAAAGCACGCCAAGAGGCCCGACGGGCCAACTTGAGAGTCCGGCGGGCGAAAGCCTTCGCCCGCCGCATCTCAATCAAGTGGCCCGCGCGCCGGGTGCGGTGGAAGCGGCGCGTTGCCCTCTTCCTCTCGCACACCGCCTGGTGACATGCTGGAGTCCACCACGGGACGCTACGAGTCCGCGGGTTACCGGAAGATCGAGGAATACAGTCCTCCGCGACGCCCATCACCACCCGCTCGAAGAACTCCAAGCTCTCATCCACAGAGCCAAAGCTCAATACCGAACGGACAATGACGGAACGAGCTCTGAAAGATGGCCAGTCAGCCCGCGCAAGGCACCACCTCGGTCGAGACGAAACGCCCGGCTGCGGACCGACCGGCTCAAGACAGACTGGGTAATGATCACTGCCATAAGAGTCCCCCAACACCTTCCACGAAAAATCGAGTAAGGCATCGAGGGACACCAAGGAGAGATCAATACAGGTAAATGAACCCGTGGGTTCGTGGAAGTAAGTAGGTTCACCGGAATTGAGACACGCAAAGGAAAGTTCCTCCATTAAGGAGAGTAAAATACCAGCAACATTAGTCGACCGAACATCTCCCCAAGCCGGGTCGCGACTGTTAAAGTCCCCGAGGAGGAGAAACGGTCGGGGTAGTTGCAGCACCAACTCGCGAACCGCGTCGCGAGAAGGAGGGTCATGAGGAGGAATATAAACCGAGCAGGCAGTGTACTGGCGATCTAAAAAGAGCCGCACAGCCACAGCCTGCAAGGAAGTGCGAAGAGGCACACCACGCGATGGTAACGAATGATGCACGTAAATCGCCGCACCCCGCCGGCGTGTGCGCTCATCCGGGGTGCAAGGGAAACCAACATAGCCAGAGAGACGAGGGAGTCCCCGCGCAGCCAGGATAGTCTCCTGGAGACAAACACAGGAAGGCCGCTCGCTCTCCAGCAGGGAGGCAAGGTTCTCCCAGTTAGCTAAAAGCCCCCTACAGTTCCAATGCAAGATGGAACTGTAAGGGGAAGCGGCATTATAAGAGGCAGAGAAAACAGCGAAATAGCCACGGACCAAGCTGAGCAGCAAACTCAACGGTCCGTAACCAGGGACGGAATCGGTTTCCCCGACTCACCCAGAACTGGGGGGGTAGGGGCCACCGACTCCGCATCTGCTGCACCCGTAGTAGACGAGAAGTGGAGAGTAGAACAGGGAGGTAGGGGGGCTCTCCCGGCGGGGGGAGAGACGACGAGTCGGGCCCAGCCGAAACCCCCAACTCCCCACAAGAGGGGGACCGGGGGGAACCAGCTGTTCGAGGGCTCGTCAAACCAGACAAGCACTGACGGGGGGGAGAGGAAAGGTCGACCACAAGTGGGAGAGGTAGATCCAGGAGAGAGACCCGACCACTCTCAGCAGGAGCCGGAGAGAGAGAGACTCCATGAAGGAGGGCCAGGCCCCTCTCGACCGGGTCTATCATGGGAACAGAGTCAGTAATCGAGGGTGTCATGGGGCAGTGTACCTCGACCGACACCCGGACACTGGTCGGGGCACCGGGAGGTGACGCCCCACCAGCGCTCCGTATAGGGGGGGGGGAAGTCCCGAGCGGATCAGGAACAGCGCGCCGCTTCCCCTCCGGTGAAGACGGGGAAGAAGGGGAAGCAAGGCGAGCAGCAGTCAGGATCGGGTCGGAAGGACTCCGACTCCGACCACGGCGACGCTTCCTCCTCTCCTTCGGGGCATCCCCCTCCCCACCCGAGAGACGAGTAGGCAAGGATCCAGACCCCAAGGCCGGAGGGGGAGAAGGGGCACTTGTAGGCAGGGAATCAGATGGGATGTCAGAAAGTGAGGCAGAGGAACAAGAAGGACCCGCGGCGCCAGGAGGACCACCAACCCCCGGGACTTCCAGGGGGGGCACCACTCCAGTAGACGCCGGGGTAGCACGGGAGGGGCCCGAGGACCCGCCAGGGCCAAGAGCCGCAGCGTAGGACAACCCCCGCCGCGGCTCCCGGTCACGGATCTTATCGCGCGCCTCCCGCGCACTAAGGAATTCGGTAGTCCTTAAGGACCGCACCTCAAATTCAAACTTGAAAACGGGACAGTCCCGAGAAGAGGAAGGGTGGGCCCCCGAACAGTTCGAGCACCGCGGGGGCTTCGTGCACGGGGTAGGGTGCGCAGGCCCACCGCAGCGGACACATAGCTTACCCTCACGGCGGCACGCAGAGCTAACATGGCCGAACCGGTTGCAGCCAAAGCAGCGAACCGGGTCAGGCACATATGGTCGCACCGAAAACTCACACGACCGGCGATCACCCATGCCCCAGAACACCTGGGCCGGAGGCACAAGGGAGTCAAAGGTCAGGAGCAGACGAGCGGACGGGGTAAGAGCACCATCCCGGCGCGACGAAAAGCGGAAGACCTTCGTTACCCCCTGGGGGGCAAGATCCTCCTGCAACTCGCCAACCGGGATTGACAGCAGACGGGAAGCGAAAATGGTGCCTTGACAGCTATCAATTGCAGATGAGGAGTCACAGAAACTCTGCAACCCAAGGACATCCTGCAACTGTAGAAGGGACCCAGTCACCCCGAAGAACGGGACTTCAAAAGAAGAGACCCATCCCTCAGGGCGGATATCATAACGACAGGGAACCCCTATCGTCTTAAGGCGCTGAAACACCCGTTCCGAGTTGCCGGAAGGGAGCCAGCGAAGGGCGGAGAAAACAAGGAACCTGTCCACCGGACAAGAAATTGGACAGCAGAGACAGGTCCATGTGTAACGGTAAACCGAGAGTGGGCGAGAGAACAAGGGCCGCGAAGACCGCCCTACGGCCACCACGAGTCCGGCCACGAGAGCCAGACACCGCAGAGGACGAGAGGGGGCCATACGGCTTGAGGGTCAATCCAGCGGAGGCAGAGGCCGCTGAACGACCAGAAAGTAGTAGTCTGATCCAAATCCAAGGGCGGGCCAGAGTCGTCAACAAGAGGGGAGTGAAGTTTAGTAAGAACCCATAAACAGTATTTTTTGTTGTTTCGCGCCCGGGGCCGCGGGGAACCGATTACCCGGGGCCCAAGGGGACCAAGCGCACGCCGGCGGGGGATGGGTGCCTCGTCCCATGCGGGTACCCCCGTTTCAAAAGGGGCCCTTGCAGCATCGAGAGTTCTCCCCCGCCGGCAGCAAAGACCAAGGCCCCCCAGGGTCCCAGGCCCGGGCACCCTACCAGCCAACTTAGTCCGGCCCCGACCATGGGAGCGAGACCCCCAGCGATCAGCCCCGGCAGCCCACGGGGCGCGCGAAGTGAGAAGAGAAAGCAGAAAAAAAAAAAAAACAGAGGGGGCAAGGAAGAGGGGAAAGAGGGGAAGACAGGAAAGAGGGGACTGTAGAATAGCAGGGTATGTTAAAAGTCTACTTCGCAACCGGGCGGGGACCCGGCAGGGCCCCCAGCCGCGGCTGACCCCCCTCGCCACATGGAGGCAGGAGCCCGCGGGCGATCCACCCCAGAAAGACCGCCCGCGGGGAGGGGGTATATATATATATATATATATATATATATATATATATATATATATATATATATACCGTATTTGACGGCTTACAAGACGCTGCGCCGTGAAAGACGCACCTTAATTTTGGAAAGGTAATTCAAGAAAAAGGTTTTTGATGCACTTTATTGTTAATACAATGGATATGTAAAATTCAATAAAAGAAACCCAAAAGCCAATAAGAAAGATAATATGATTATTACTCTTATTGTTTGTTATTAATCAATTAATTAATTGATGTGCTGTATTGCCACTTTCGGCTTCTAAGACGCAGGGCGATTTTTAAGGTATTTATAAGGAAAAAAAGTGCGTCTTATAAGCCGACAAATACGGTATATATATATATTATATATATATATATATATATATATCGTTCAACATCCACCCGGCAACGCCGGTCGCTCCGCTTGTTTCCAATAGAAAAATAATTACGTTCCTATGCCTTATATTCACCGAGAAACGACACTTCATTCATTCGTTCATCCTAAGTTAATGATAATGAAAAAATCTTTCTTTTTTGTTGCTATACACGAGATAAGTGTACGTATGGTGTGAGTGAACTCTAAAGCTATTCTTTTCATTATATTTTATATTTTTTACTACATTCCTATAACTCTTCTTTCCCAACTATTTTCTGTCAGCAGTGGCTGGCAAAAGAAGGGCACCTTTGTCTATTCTATACTTCACTACGACTACTGGTCTTGCGTGAAAGCCTTACACACATTTATAAGATTTCTGTATTCTTTATCTTCATACGCTCGTCGTCTTTTCTTGGGCTAACCGAGAGAGTGGAGCTTAAGGTCACTGTAACTGTAACACTCTCTCTCTCATCAGTTTTCATTTGCGGTAATCGAACCAAATAAAAACGTTTTAAGAGATTCTCAGTTTTGTCTTGTGCCCGTTTCTATAGAGAGTCCTTTGTTCAAAATAGTCCGTTCATTTTAATCTATTTTTTAGGGTTCAAGAAATAACCATGAAATGAAGTGAAATTACAAGAAAACTAATATATATATTATATATATAATATATATATATAATATACACACACGAGGGGTGGTCAGAAAATAAGTTTACACGGCGTATAATTTCGTAACTAAAGGACCTACATTGATTATGTTTGTATCGGGTGAATTTGTTAATCATAGTTGGCAACACTGCACGTCGATTCGGCTGCCATTTACCGTACATTGATTATATGAGTCAGTTGAACATGGCGGCTCGACTGGAACAGTGCCCTGCCCTACGGAGCAGTCCAGGACGTTTACGTTTAATGGCCGCTCGTAAACGTTCCAGTGTTGAACAATATGCAGCTGCATTGATTGTTGTGCCTTTTTGTATGAAGTCTGCGAGCAAAACGCCTTTGTGGTCCCAAAACACGGTAACCATCACTTTGCCAGCGGACCTCACAATCTTGAACTTCTTTGGTCGCGGGGACCCAGGGTGTTCCCGTTCCATGCTCGCACGTTTTGTTTCCGGAGTACGGTGATGAACCCATGTCTCGTCTCCTGTGACAACGCGATCGAGGAATTCTTGACCACTGACAGACTCGGAATATCGTTGTAGAAATGACAAGGCACTGTTCCAGTCGAACCGCCATGTTCAACTGACTCATATAATCAATGTACGATAAATGGCAGCCGAATCGACGTGCAGTGTTGCCAACAATGATTAACAAAGTCACCCGATACAAACATAATCAATGTAGGTCCTTTAGTTACGAAATTATACGCCGTGTAAACTTATTTTCTGACCGCCCCTCGTGTGTGTGTGTATATGTGTATATATATATATATATATATGCAATGCTCACCTGTTGTAGGACCCCCGACACAGGGGCCAACTTAGGGGGTCCTCGGCACATCTCCAACTCTTCGTAAATATGATCTCTGGAATCGACCACGGCTACGCTGTTTCTCTGTCGACCCCGATTGTTGGTTAGGGGGCCTAGAGACCCCAGAGGGACCACGGCATGTACAGAACCCGCAGAACCCATCCCTGACGAAGGGGGTCTAAAAGCGGAAGAAGAAACATTTAGTCGAGCGTAACGGCGCGACAAAACGTGCTAGAGTGCACGCTGAGATGTACTTAAGCATTCGACTGACGAGAACTCGACTAAGAACCGAAATGCAACAAATTAAAACCATTTTCATTATAGTCTTTAACTTCTTCAGGAACTTAAAAATACGAGAACTTTTTCAAACACTTTACAATCGAAGTTAAGCACTGTTTTCATCAGTGCACGCGGATGAAATGCCCCAATGCCCCGTCAGTACTCAACAAACGAGTTTTTTTTTTTTTTCGGGTGGGTAGGAAAAAGGTAAAGCAAAGCTTAGGATTATTCTGAATAAAAAAAATAAATAAATAAATAGTAAAAAACGGACTAAAATTCTTAGTAACCCTTCCATACGCAAAACAGGTTATTAAAAAAAGCCCCATTAAGGTGTTTCCCACCCAGATCTGCTTAAGGACTCCAGTAACAAAGAGCAATGTATTTTAAAATAACTATTACAGCGTATAACTTAAAGAAGTAAAAAAAAAAATGAGTACAAAGCTGAGCTCCAGAGAAGTCTATGAAGCTATAAACCGTGGTAAATTGATACAATCTTGGGTTATTTATTGAGCTATCGTTTGATCGAAATTTCTAGAATGAACAACACTCGTATAACAGAACACACACACACACACACTTATTAAAAAACGTAAGCAAATGTAAAATATATATATATATATTGGGATTTAACGGGAGCAAAGACCCCACTTCAGGATCCTGCTTAAAAAAAACCACAGTACCCCTGGTGAGTGGCCAGTTTTAAAATAGTTGATCAGGAGATTATAGCTTCGTTATCTCGGGTATCAAAAGTATCAAAGTTACGGTCGTGTCTCGTGAAATTCTATAATGAGAATGTGGATGGACCTCACTTTTAAAACCGGCACTCGATAGTCGGGTTTTAATCGGGTTTTAATCGGTCCCCCCCCCAGTTCATCCTACTATCGAGGTTTGGTTTTCATATTTATTGTAGCTGCGCAATGCGCATGCAGCCCAAACACTATTGCCTCGAGTAGAAAGAGAATAAAGAAAAAATTCTGATCATGAAAAAGGTTCAGTCCCCGTTTTTAATTTTAAATCCTGACGTACGCCGACTTCGTCAAAAATTGAAGGACTGCATAGCTTTGCTTCCACAGATTTACCAGCCATTGTATACCAAATTGCACCGCTATGACGCCATTCAAAAACTAGATACAAGTTTGAAATCAAAAGTATGGAACGTGCTTCACATCTCTGACAAACATTTAATGTTAAAGGAACATTGGATAAATAGGTATTTGGTGCATGTAAATGCGAGTCATAAGAAATTGAGTATTTTGTGTGTGTGTGTGTGTGTGTGTGTGTTTTTAATCAATGTGAATATGATACTGAATGTGAACGATTAATATGAATGTGAAAGTGATTTCGACAGTGAAAGCGAATATGAATTAATATACATGAGAATGGTGATGAGTACAAAAAAATTTACTGCAAAGTACCATTTAAGACAGTTTACGTTATGTACAGCCATTGACGTAGTACTTTACGTTATGTACAGCCATTGACGTAGTACTTTACGTTATGTACAGCCATTGACGTAGTACTTTAATTTTGAATTTTTTTTTCCCAAAAAGTCACGACTGGTTAGTCACGCCTCTTAATTGTAAGTGGTTGAGTGACTTAAGTTACTGAGAAAAGTATTTCATTCAAAAGCTATTGAGAAAAACAATGAATCTGAAGCCTAGCCAAAATATCACGGACATGCATGCACTCTAAAATAATTTCTGAACATTTTTATAAAATACAAAAGTTCTATGGAATATAGGCTTCGGGGGAGTCCTAATAATTTAAAAATTAATGTTTTATGACAAATAAGAAGCCATAAATACTATAAGCCTATGTCCTCCCCTACAACTTGAGCTATAACTTTCTCTTACAGGTCTATTCCTAGCTTTAAAATTATTAGACTACGCTAGGCCTACACTGTAATGAACTAAAATTCTAAAATAAAAAAACCGATTTGGTTTCTTTTTAAACCAACAAAAGCCTCGGGAATCGGGAGGTGGAGCTGTTCGAACACCTGCTTGAAAGTTTGACAAGAATTCATAAATAAATTTTCCGTTTAATTAATTAAAAAACATCTTTAAAAGTATCGTTATTACAGAAAGGAATTCACATTCTACGAATTATTATTGTTTAATGTTGTTTTCTACTACGAAAATAAGTTTTTCGGAAACCTTCGTGCAAATTCCTGTGGGCCAACTTCGAGTCTAAATTTAGCAATGGCGGCCCTAGCTCCTATTACTTTGAGTCCATGAATTTGATGCATATACCAAATTTCAACTATATCTATAATGAGAGAAGCGTATCTGACATCACAAGCGCACTAGGACCAAAGCTTACCATGTCTAATTGGGTCCGCGATCGCATTATAACGTAAGTAATTTCATAACGGTTTTGAAGAGAATTTTTTTTAAGGCAGTAGGACCTCAACATTTATTTTAACGAGCTACTTAGATTTCGAATTTTTTAGTACAGCTTCAGATATTTGGATTGAAGCTCAAAATTTTTATGGCTGCCGTATTTTTCCAAATATATAGTCTCACTGGCTTTTCCTCGATTTCACAAAGGAGTATGAAATTTTGTACAAGCGTCGCTTAAGTACGTAGATACAGGTAGGCTTTACTAGGTCTAACTATGCTTGCGTGTTCTAGAAGTGTTCCAATATATTTACAAAAAAAAGATTTGTTTTCATATAACTACGTTCAAATTATGTTCATATGCATTATAATTTATTTATAATGTTTTGTGTGTTTACTGTATATGCACCATTTTCGTAAAATAACAATCACTGCTATTAATATGAAACTATATATATGCCATAATTTTAAAGTACCTCCATTATTTTTTTTTACCCAAATTTAAAGTTCTCGAGCGTCCCATGACTCAATCAGTTAGGGGCCCGCTCGTCAGTGCTGAGACGACTACGAGTCGTGGGTTCACAACTTCACACCCAAGTATTGCCTAAAACTGGGCGGTTTTCGTCACGGCGAAGCGGCGGCTGCGGGCCGGCCACCCCACTTTCACTCTGACTAAGGTGCTCAGGCTCGGGCCCCAACCGCTCACTTCCTTGGGGGTTATGGAACATGGATGTTACCTATATAAAATTCTTGGAACACTTTTTCGTTCACTGGATCACGATCTTGAGTAACTAACACAACGTATATCTAGTCCTGTCGTACTCTAATATATGCAGCTGCAACTCGAAAGAAATACTGAAATACTTCAATCCTATAAACCAAAGACTACCTTTATAAATTCCTTAACGAATAGCTAATATCCTTTGAATGTTATAAGTAACTTTTCACGCGCTATCTGCCAATAATATTAAAATTTGCAAATTTGGGCAAACGCCTTATTTCTCCCAGAGAAACTGTGAAAGAAAGCACTTGACTTACCCTCTTTTGATATTGAGCGACAATTTACTATCAGGATTTTGCCTGAAAGTTTAATATTTTATCTTTTTATGCATATAACCTTTTTAAGTTAAATTTTAAAATGCCAAAGAACAGGGAATAAAATAAAGAGAATATTAATTTAGTGTCACATAAAAAATCTCTTTGGAAATGAATGACGAAAGAAAACGTATTTAAGAGGAGGGACAATTATAATGATTACTGCGTTTTAAAACTTGAGAATTCTCTTCGTATTTAATAATTTTTCAAAAAGTTAATGACGGAGAATACCTGAAATTTAATAGAATTTATTTTTAAACAAACAAATTTACTTCCTTAATTGCTGAACATGTTACCATTATCCGCAAAAAGTCAGTTCTTTCACTTCTGCCCTACTCTGCTAATCGCCAGTCTAGACAGAACCTACGAAGAATTTCAAACTGACACGTTTTCCTTGCGGCCGAAGCGTTCCAGTATTTTCTTTCTTCTGATAATTGCACGCTAGCCCAAACTTAGCCAAAGTCCAAAATTATAAAGAAATCCAATCGATTTTGAATGATATGTTACGAAATTTTGCCAAGTTCATAAAAGTTCACAGATACACTAGGCTTTCGGTCAATTCTTCGGTCAATTCTTCGGTCAATTAAAATAAATAAATACCAATAGTTACATATTAATAACTATGTTCTACGTTAAAACTATCGTAATACCGTAATATTTATTTTTATTATTGGATAAAATATATTCACTTTCAACTTCAACTTTTGCAAACAGACTAAGAGAGGGTAAGGCCTATTCTTATTTTGAAATTTGTTCGCACAACGAAGTACGATGTAGGCCGACTTGATGATTCGGGATAAAGTTATTTCTTATTTCCGATTGCTCTGAAAACACTTTAAATGTATAGTAAATAAAATTAACACAATATTACTAAGCAGAGTAATTCAAACTTAACTATAATGAAAGCTTTTCATTTAATTTTAATGGGCCTTTTGCGTACTCAACCCAAGAAGTCTTCCCAATATGCCGCATTTTGACTGGTGCTTCAATTCTCGTAAAAAAAATTGTTATAATAGTAGTTAAGAACACTGGAGTCCTGATCTGGGGGGGGGGGGGTTGTGAGATAGAGTCCGGGCGAGGACTAGGTATTTTTACTTCCTTCCACATTAAACTGTTGGTCTAAGGTGATGCGAAAAGCTTGACCTTCACCAGAACAAATAATTTGGGCGAAGCAAACTATATTATGAAATGAAATGAATGAAATGAAAAGGTTTATTAGCAAACTATATTATATACAGTATATGGAATTCTATTTTGCTCAGATTTCGTGCTATTTGTTTAACCAACACCTCGGAGAAAACTAGTATTTAATTTTATTTTGGGGGGGGATTTGGTTTGGTAAGGTTAACCTGAAACAAATATCTCGGTGCGTAAAAATCCGAGTACAATATCATCTGAACTATTTGAATTTCGACCTTTTGGATTAAAATCCAAACGCGGATGAAATTTAAAATAATAATCTGTTTTCTTTAAATTTTTTAACAGAACTCTCAACCTCCCTTAACCGTTACGAAGGCGTAAATACATACTTACTTTATGAAAAAGTAATCTGAGTTAGTGACTTAGATTATCATGGGGGAGGGGGGGGAATCGAAGCTGAAGTTAAATCTATAAATAAGTACGTACACACACACACAAATATATATATATATATATATATATGTGTGTGTGTGTGTGTGTGTTGCCTGCCGCAAAAGTTGCGCATCATAGGAATTTTCAGTGTTGACTAATATATTTTTTCTTTTGGGTAGGGAGGGGATAGCTGCGAAATTAAACAATAGACGAGAGAGTGAGCTTGGTTTTAATGTATGGAATACCAGGTACAACAAATCGATGAATCGGTACAGAATTTAAATTCCGTACCGATTCGTCTATTGTTAATTTCGCAGCCATCCCCTACCTAAAAGAAAAAAAATTAATATATTATAATCAACACTGAAAATTCCTATGATGTGCGACTTTTGCGCCACCCTGTATTATATATATATATATATATATATATATATAATAATAAAATCTTTAACTCGCCAAAAACAACCTAATTCGAATCATAATATATATGTGATAATCATACAGAGCTTCCTTTCAGAGCGAAATAAACCGTTTGCATAAGGAACGCAAAGGCGAACCTGTGTACCGTTTCTCATGCGGAGAACAAGCTTTAGGTCCTAACCCACCGGCAGAAGTGTCCAACAAAACAAACGGGATGTAACATAAGCCGATAGAGATATCAAACGGGGCTGCAAAGGGGTTGGGGGGGATGTTTTGTTAACTTCTGACGAAGTTCTTTACCCGAAGAAGTTGTTCTTCAGAGTGGATTAGATCTTGCACCTTTTTATTTCATGTGTTAATAAAGGCAGTCATTTGTAAAGGTGGATCTCCAATGAAAACTTTCTATAAAGGAGTCATTGAAACGCAACTAAAGCTATCTCTATATATTTTTTTTACCTTCTTTGCAGTGGGCGTAGGGGTCCTCTCGCCTGTGCGGTGGGCGTGAGACGATGATTCGAAGGCGTGGTTTTGTAGCTGCTTTGCTGTGGGTATGGGCGTGTGGTGGGCGTAGTTCTTGACACGGGAGTGGTGCGGGTGTTTATCTGGGACCGATTTGTGGAGGGTGCGATGGTGTGGTTCGCGGGTGTCGCGCCGGACGTTGTGAGCGTAGTTTGTGGGTGCAATCGCTGCTTCGTGGCCGTGAAAAGGGTCCTACTTTGGATTTCTTTGGTGGGCGTGGGCGAGTTGTCAGATTCTGAGGACCCACGGGTCTCGTTCCCACTGTCCGATCTCGACGCCATGACGATGGTCGAATCGGAGAACCGCACCCCAGAACTGAAACAAAAAAGAGAGAGACTATTACTACATTTTGCCAGTCAAGTTTTATTACGAACTTCTCGCGCACAAATGGAGCACGAAAGCTTCTCTATTTTATTTCTAATGTAAGTTATGTATGATCTTGAAGCTAATTTGGTGCTTCCCACAATCTAAATATGACCTAATTACTCAATTAAATAAATTCTCTCTCTATAAAAAAAAAAAAAAAAAAAAAAAAAAAAAAAAAAAAATGGTGTAGATTAGATTAAATAGTTTAATGTTTCATGTTATCCTCTATTTTCCAATCTTCTAATGCGTGACTGGGTACACGAGATAAGCGTAAGCATGGTGTGAATGAACTCGGAAGTTATTCTCTTCATAGACTTTTTCCTACAAATCTTTTCACCACTATTTTCTGTCGGCAATGGTTGGCGAAGGAGGGAGAGAGCTTCCTCCGTTTTATACTTTATTATTACTTTATTATCCAAGCGTAAAGCTTTACGCGTCTCCAAGCGTAAACATGGTACAAGTTTTCAGTATTCTTTATTTTTATCCGTCTTTTCTTTATTTTCTCTATTTCTTTCTCGGGCTAGCCTAGAGTGGATTTTAGGGTTTTCGTTAGCCTCCCTCTCTCTCTCTGAAGCAGACACAAAAACAAAGTCGCTGTGACGACTTCTACGCGTATTCTAACTATTAAACAAAGTGCCCACTCTCACGAAATGTTTTTTTAAACCACTGAGAAAATAAACAGGGAGAAGTGCCTCAACTGCAGGTGCGAGGGATCCCTGCGCCCTGCGGACTACATGAACAAGGGCGGCACTCTTTCGACGAAGGGGCGAAAAAACGGTCGGATGAAAGACTTTCAGACATTCGTGCAACGAATCAGGCGCTTTCACGCATCTTTGAAACACTATCCTCGCAATCATTCAATGGACTCCACATAATCACAACCATGAACTCAAAGCATATTTACTTAAGGATGCAATCAACTCTTATCTAAAAATTACATATATATACTGTATACTGTGCATAAAATTAAATAAATTTTAATTTAAATATATTCAAACCCCATTCGAAGCTTTTATTACAGCCGGAAATAATAATAATAATAATAATAATAATATAATAATAATAATAATAATATTATTATTAATAATAAATTCAGCTGCTTTCTTTTAAAGTGTTCATGAATTTAAAAACTAAAAAAATTAGGAAAAAGTGATAACTGCTGTAAAACGTCCGTAGATTATTTCGAGACTCGAGACTGTATGTGGTTGCAAGGAAACACCTGAATTGCGGAAGTTAACCTGGCGTCTGACAGGTAAACATTCAATGATTCCTAATAGAGAGACTCAATTGTTCTGCAAGGTTACTTAATAAATGTAATTTCATATACCAAACGTTTATAGTGTTCAAAAGTCTCTCTCTCGCGTGCGCGCGCGCGCGCGCGCGCACACACACACACACACACAATCCGTGCCCATTCGATCAGAAAATTAAGGTAAATTCCAGTGTCTGTGCCCGGTATGCCAACATGCCAAAGCGCATCTCATTCGTTGATGCGAGAATAACATATGGTATCGTCACGCTTCGGGGAGCAAGTTAAGCCGTTGGTCCTTGCGTGATGTATGCCATCGCCTAGTTTAAGCAAGTTCTACGTTGGCAATGACTACACACACACACACACACTCATATATATATATAATATATATATATATATATAATATATATATTATATTATATCCCCGCAAGGGGTTCTAAGCTCGTGCTCTTGAGTGCTCGTTTGTACGTGCTTGTTCCTGGAGGTTTCACGTGCGCCCTCCCGGCCCTAGCACCCAAGGATGATGGGGCTCGACCCTGCAGTCCTTGTCATCCTTGGTCTTTTTCCACTTCGACTGTCCCCTCCACCCTTTCTTTTTCCTCTGTCTTTCTCTCACTTTTTCTTTGTTTTTCCGCTGAGATATGCCCTTTAAATAGAGGCGAATCGGTTCTTCCTGAACTAAAAAAAAAAAAAATATATATATATATTATTATATATAATATATATATATA
>JAJOZX010005428.1:195000-232500 GCA_023014485.1 Bathynomus jamesi
CACGTGAAAAATATTTGATGATGAATAAAACCACGAAGGGAAAAGAAACAAAGTGGTGCTCAAGCGCTTTCGTCTAATGACATCCTCAGGAACACTGAGTGCTCCTGAGGATGTCATTAGACGAAAGCGCTTGAGCACCACTTTGTGTTTCTTTTCCCTTCGTGGTTTTATTTATCATATATACAGGGTGTCCGAGAATTATCTGTACAATTTTTGGCTGTTATTAAGTCAACCATGAAGTGTAGAAATTCCAGTGTTGGCCCATTTTACAGAGAATCTCATTAAGTTTTTTCTGATACCAAGTTTTGACAAGTTTTTTAGAAATTCCAGTGTGTCCGAACATTATCTGTACAATTTCATCTTTTAATAAAATTCTTGATAACACACGTAAAATTCTTAAACAAGATTATTTAGAATCTGTATTTTCAAAAGTTTCTTTTATTAAAGTAACGTTGTTACAAACATTCGATATGTGCACCATTAGTGATTCGCAAAACATCCAATCGATACTCCAAATGTTGCCATGTACGCTGCAGCATATCCACATCAATTCGCTCAATAGCAGCTGTGATTCTTGCTTTTAAATCATCAATGTCTGTCACCCGCGTACATTTCTAAAAAACTTGTCAAAACGTGGTATCAGAAAAAACTTAATGAGATTCTCTGTAAAATGGGACAACACTGGAATTTCTACACTTCATGGTTGACTTTTAATAACAGCCAAAAATTGTACAGATAATTCTCGGACACCCGGTATATACAGGGCGTCCCAAAAAAATGTATACACACTTTAAATAATTATAAAGGCAGTGTTTATTAAAATACATTTCATTTTCAAAATGTAATAGAATCTACAGACATTATTTAATTGTTTTGTCAACGCCTGTTTTCAAACTGACGTCCGTTCTGGTCCAGGCACTGCTGATAACGCGAAGCAATGGAATCGCAAACATCACGAAACATTTCGTTTGGTATTTGTGTGCATTCTCGTTCAATGGCTGCTCTCAATTCAGCGACTGTTGCAGGTTTTATAGCGTAGACTTTGTCTTTTAAGTATCCCCATAAAAAAGTCTAGTGGTGTGAGGTCTGGTGAACGCGGAGGGTATTCTACGAAACCCCTTCGTCCAATCCACATCCACATCGTGCCAAGTACCACTCGCAATACTCCACTCTTCGGTCCGGATCATCATCATCATTAATAGCATGGACTAATCTTGGAATGTAACTTTTCCATTGACAGCGCTTCAAAATGCGTTGGACAGACGATTCTGAGATTCCTACCTCACGACTCGCTTGCCGCACAGATTTTCTTGGACTTTGGTGATACGTTTCCAGTACTCTTTCTTGCTTTGTGGGGCTTGTCGATGTCCGTGGTCTTCCGGAACGCTTCTTGTGGACATTCTGAACAGTTCCATCGGCTTCAAACTTATCTCTAATTCGAGTGATGGTAAGTCGCGTTGGTGGATCTGTTTGAAACTCCCTCCTAAACTGTCTTTGCACTTCAACTGCGTTTTCACACTTCCAGTAGCATTTTAGAATGAATTTCCTTTGTTCAAAGCTTAGTCTGACTGCCATTATTAATTCTAATGGGTTTAACTTGGAAAGAAAGAAACATCAATTGAGCTATCAGCGACTTATCAGAGAAATATACCCATCCAATTATGAATACTTTGTCCCTTAAGCTTTATTGGGCTCTCGTTAAAAATAAAATTTCTTATTAATAAATAAATAAATAAATCATGAATAAGTATTATTAATAATTAAGGTATGTATTAATCTTAAATTATCATTATCGATATAACAAATGCGAGGTCATTATTGAAAGTATTATACCAATACCATACAAAGAAATCAATATTATACACGAGAGATAAGAACTGAACAATCACGAGTAATTTGTCTTTAATCCTAGATTACGCACGAGAAATGAATAAACAACAGTAATGTACATTAATCCTAGATTTTTATTCGTATGCCATTATTAATCGGGATTTCAACTTGGTTTTAAACGAATTTACATTCACAATATTTTTATATCAGCATTTAAATCATTCCATAGTTTCAATCCAATGAAAATGGGTAGTTTTTGAGATGAAGACAATCTAAATTGAGGAATAACAGGTTTTGATCTATTTCTGGTCTGATACGAATGGATTTCCAGATGAGTTACAAAATATCTATTTACCCATTTAAATTAATGATTTTGGTCTTACACTCGTAAATAAAAATAAAATGTGCCAGTTTGATTACATCATTGAGTTTAGTAGGTTTAGCTCTTTAAATAATGCACTGGAGTGATCAAGGAAATCAGCATCAGATTATTGCTCTTGTTTGAATGACAAAGATGCTGTTTAAAGCGTTGTTAGCGGAGTTTCCCCGAACAATGGTGCAATACGTTATGGAAGGAAGAACGAGACTATGTATGATACAGAGTTAACAAAACTTGTTTAGGGACTCCATTTCTAAGTTTAAACATAATAGCAACGCTCCTCGAATCTTTTACGCGATATAATTTACATGATTACTCCATTGCAAATTCTTATCTAGCATTACGCAAGAAATTTTGTTACAGTACACTCCTTTACGGCGATTTCATCAGGATACACATTTCTTTTGTTAGTAAAAACCATGAAATTTGTTTTACTGATATTTAGGAAGAGTTTATTGGTGGTAAACCATTTCATTACATTGATAAATTCCGATTTAAATATATTCTTAGCTGAATTAACATCTTTGCAAGAAAAAAGACACCGTTGTATCATCTGCAAACATTATGAAGTTCAGTATATCAGATGAACATGGAAGGTCATTTATATATATAATAAAAATAATAGTGGACCAAACCTTATTTACTGATACAAAGTGATATCTACTGGACAAAACTTTTAAGCCGATCACTGATTGCTCCTCTAAAGCCGTAACAATATGATTTATTAAGTAGAATATTATGGTCTATTACATCAAACGCCTTACTCAAACTCATAAATATTTATATCGTTATTTCTTTGTTCTCTTTAGCTATATTTGCATTTTCCATAAGATTTAAAATAGCTATTTCCATTGTTTTATTATTACGGAAGCCATATTGATTTGGAGATAATGAACTAAGATTCTAAATATCGCTGCATTCTACTTTCTACAATTTTTTCAACAACTTTGCTGAACACAGATAATGAACACACTGGCCTGTAATTAATTAGTTGCTAGTGTAGAATCATCCGCGTTAAAAAGGGGTGTTATACAACCAATTTTTAAGCATTAATGAGAATATTCCTTCGGAAATACCTTGATAATTTTAGCCAAAGTTACGGATGTCTTATCTTTAACAAGTTTCAATATAGGTACAGGAATGCTGTGAATGTTATTTTTTGTATTTTATAATTTACCAATAATATTCCGGACCTCAGTAGAGGTAGAAGGAACAAAAGAAAATTAATTTAAATTAATTCAGTGGGCTGGGGGTGGCATATATTCTAGAGGCGAGTGATCCTTATTTAGTAACTGTGAGCGAAGTTTATCCGCTATTGAAGTAAAATGGGTATTTAAAGAGTCTGCATTAGAAGTATCATCATCAGCATGTTTATTTACTCTGGTCCTCGCATGATCCGAGTTGACCAGTTCATCATTATCGTTCCGAAGACTCCTCGCACGTTCTCTTCCGTTAGAAAATATGCAAAAATCTTCCCATTCGGTTCTTCCACTAGGTTATTATTTAGATTTTACTGTCAAGAGCATATTTTTTTTCGTGTGTTTTCTATCCGCATGTTGTAATATACCGTTCACACATTTTTCACGCACGGAATGAATGCAGGATCGGGAATTTTAGTCGTGACCAGTATAATCAATTCTTATTTATGTCATTTTCGATGTACAAAATCCATTGAAAATGTCTTTTTCTCGCGAAATCTCACACTCCACGAATTGCTGCTGATGGACGATTGCGTGATGAGCCGTACTCAATTACCGTCAATACGAAACCCTTTTATAATCTGAGCATCCAAACGGATATTCCATCGACATTTCATCGAGCTATAATTAATGATGCCCATTACATTTCCCATCTTTTGAGTGACTTTCAGGACACTTTTAAACTCTCCGTCCTACCGATACTGGTTCATATACTCGGACGTATTTTGCTTAATTCTAACTTTGATTAATATTGGATTCTTGTTATACTCATTCGGTAACTATTTTCCTGCATACATCTTACCACGAACTGAAACTGTTCATCACCAAATTCCAATATTATTTTTATCAGCTCGGCTGAATATGTTCATGCGCGTTTTGTAGCTGTTCATACGCCTTCAACCGAGTTTTCTTCACAAATGTTCCTGATATCTGCACGCAATTTTATTTTTTGCGGGAAGGAGGGGCCAAGGGCAAATGCCCGCAAAAAAAGCCCCCGCTCCCCGGAGAGGGGAAGAAGAGTCAAAATAAAGGTTAAAGGTTTTCAAGATGCCTGCACACACTGCAGATTGAGGAAGATTGTTCCAGAGTTGACAGTTTGAGTAGATAAAAGTTTGAAAATACCGAGTAACCCTTCGTTAGAGAAGTGGTTCTTAACCCCTGGACTGCGACCCAAAATTGGTAGCCAAGCCATTTTGATTGGGTCATTAAATTGTCATTTATCATTTATTTATGTTATCCCTAATCATTTTACCATTAATTACTTATTTTATTATATCTTACAAGGAGGGGCGGACTGCGCGGTCGAGCAATCGGGTATGGACCGAGAGCCCGAGCCATTTGGGGGCCCAGCAGCCCCGGCCCGCAGTCATCATATAAAAGCGAGTGTTCTCAATTGGGTGAAGTGTCTAATCGAACTGTAATATGAAAAAAATCGGATTTCAAGGGGCCCAGGACCTTATTATATCCGAGGGTCCAGGTTGCTGTCAGTCCGCCCCTGCTTACAAATGAACTGTCTGAGGCCATGAATCGCCGAGCTAGCCCCGCGAACAGAGTTTGGGTTGCATCCTAAAAAGGTTAAGAACCAGTGCGTTAGAGAATTGGAAAGAAAAGAATGAGAATGTGTCGAAAGTCTGGTACTGTATGCTGTCCCTAAAGGTGGAGGCATGCAGATCGCGAGGTCAGAAGAAGTGTTGTTGTAATAGCGATAGTAAAAGAGTGAGGCAACATTGCGGCGAACAGAACGGGGTTGAAGACAGTGAGGAAGAGGTGGGGAATTGATGAGACGAAAAGACTGATCCCACCCGTCAAGTACGGCTGAGAGAGTTGAGCCAACACACACATATAAGCATACTCCATACAGGGGCGAACGAGACCCCTGTACAGAGACAGCAACTGAGTGGGGATGAAGAAACTGTGGAGGTGATACAGCACACCTAACCTCTTAGAAGCTGTTTAAGAAAGAGGGTATATGTGATCTTTCCAGGAAAGATCACGAGAAACGGAAACGCCAAGAATGTTACAAGAGAAAGGATTGAGTCGTGTATTGTCGAAGGTAAGGGAATAGTCATGTGGAAGAGTGTGACGAGTAGACAGATGAAAGAACCGAGTTTCTGAGGCATTGAAAGCCACAGGGTTCTCTCCGCCCCAATCAGATATAGAAAAAAGATCAGAGGTCAGGTGCACCATAGCCGTCCTATGCGAAGCATGGTGTGGCTGTTGAGAGGGACGCTTTGTGAAGTGGGTGAAGTGAAGAGTGGAATCATCGGCATAGGAGTGGATAGGACAGGAAGTGCGACTTAATAGATCATTAATAACAGGAAAATAGTGGATGACAGGAGAGCCAAAAGGACCACCACTATTAATAGCTTCAGAAGAAGGACAGTGGTCATCTACAACCGCAGCTATAGTTCGGCCAGAAAGGAAATTAGAGATGAAGACACAGATAGAAGGATAGAAACCGAAGGAGTCCAGTTTGGAAATTAAAGATTTGTGGCAGACTCCAACAAAAGCTTTTGATATGTCAAACGCAATAGCAAAGGTTTCACCGAAATCCCAAAAGGAAGATGATCAAGAGTCAGAGATATGCAAGAAGATCGTCAGTAGAGCATCCCTTTGGTACCAATACTGACGATCCAAAAGATTCTGAGAAGAGGGGCGTTTAAGAATCTCCCTATTTAGGATACATTCAAAAACTTCAGAAAGGCAAGAAATCAAAACAATAGGACGATAGTTGGAGAATTGAGTGATATCACTCTCTTGGGACAGGCTGAATGAAAGCGAACTTCCAACAGGAAGGAAAACTACCAGATGGAAGACAAAGACGAAACAGTTTGCCTTTTTTTATGCAGGAAGGAGGGGGCAAGGACAAATGCCCACAAAAGCGCCCCTCCCATAAAGAAGAGCCAAAATCAAGGTCCGGGATTTTCGAGATACCTAGACACTGCGTTTGAAAGATGGAAGGTCATAGACAGGAGGAAAGATGGACTGAGGAAGATTGTTCAGAGTTGACCGATTGAGTAGATGAAAGAGTGAAAACACCGATTAACCTTTGCGTTAGATAGTTGGACAGAAATGGAATGAGAGTGTAGAAAGTCTGGTACGGCATGCTCTCCTTAAAAGAGGAGGCATGCAATTAGAGTTCAGAAGAGTAATGCCCGTTATAATAGCGATAGTACAGAGAGAGAGAGTGAGGCAACATTGCGGCGAACAGAGAGAGAGAGTGAAGACAATCAGTAAGAGGCGGGGAAATGATGACACGAAAAGCCTTTGATTCCACCCGGTCAAGTACGGCTGTGTGGGTTGAACCACCCACACAGAGAAGCATACTCCATACAGGGACGAACAAGACCCTGTACAGAGACAGCAACTGAGTGGGGATGAAGAAACCGCGGAGGCGGTACAGCACACCTAACCTCTTAGAAGCTATTTTAGAAAGAGAGTATATGTTATCTTTCCAGGAAAAGATCACGAGAAAGGAAACGCAAGAATGTTAAGAGAAGAGGAAGGATTGAGTGTGTTGTTGAAGATAAGGGGATAGTTGTGTAGAAGATTGTTACGAGTAGACAGATGGAAGAACCGAGTTTTTGAGGCACTGAAAGCCATAAGGTTTTCTCTGCCCCAATCAGATATAGCAGAACGATCAGAGGTCAGGTGTCCCATAGCCGTCCTACGCGAATTATGAAGTGACTGCTATGAGGGACATTTTGGGAAACAGGTGAGAGTGGAAAGTGGAATCATCGGCATAAGAGTGAATAGGACAGGAACTGCGAATTAAAAGATCATTAATAAATAAAAGGAAAAGAGTGGGTGACAGGACAGAACCCTGAGGAACACCACTGTTAACAGCTTTAGAAGAACAGTGGCCATCTACAACCGCAGCTATAAGATCGGCCAGAAAGGAAATTAAAGATGAAGACACAGATAGGAGGATAGAAACCGAAGGAGGCCAGTTTGGAAATTAAAGATTTGTGTCAGACTCTGTTAAAAGCTTTTGATATGTCTAGCGCAATAGCAAAGGTTTCACCGAAACCCCAAAAGGAGGATGACCAAGAGTTAGAGATATATGCAAGAAGATCGTCAGTAGAACGTCCCTTGCGGAACCCATACTGACGATCTGAAAGAAGATTGTGAGAAGAAAGGTGTTTAAGAATCTTCCTATTTAGGATAGATTCAAAAGCTTTGGAAAGGCAAGAAATCAAAGCAATTGGACCATAGTTGGAGGGTTGAGAGCGGTCACCCTTCTTTGGGACAGGCTGAATGAAAGCGAGCTTCCAGCAGGAAGGAAAAGTACCAGTTGAGAGACAAAGACGAAGAGTTTGCTTAGGCAGGGTGTCAGCACAGAAGCACAGTTCTTAAGAACATAGGAGGAACCATCAGGAGGACCGTACGCCGTCCTAGAGTTGAGCCCAGATAGGGCAGAAAAATATCTTTAGAAGAGATTTTAATTTCAGACATAATAAAGTTAGAGGGCGGAAGAGATGGAGAAACAGCACCGGAATCGTCCAGGGTTGAATTGTAAGCGAAAGTTTGAGCGAAAAGTTCAGCTTTGTCAGGAGAAGAGACGGTAACTGAGACGTCGGAATGGAAAAGACGGGGAAAAAAGAGGAAGTAAAGTTGGAGAGGTTCTTAGCTAGATGCCAGAAAGAGCGAGAAGAATTAGAATTGGATAGATTTCACCTTTTTGTCGGATGAAGAAATTTTTCGCGAGTCGAAGAACAGATTTTGCACGATTCCGGAGAGAAATATAAGCTGAGAGAGTCAGGAGTTGGATAGCGATGGTACCTTCTGAAAGCCTCTTCTCTGTTGCGGATAGCATTAGAACAAGCAAGTTAAACCAGGGTTTTTTTGCATTAGTAGTAGGAATAGAATATAGAATGCACGCCTCCATGCCCAAGAGAATCAGCTCCGTGATGCGCGCAGCCTCCCAATCAGCGGCAGCGAAGTGCCAAAGGCGCCTGCTCTCGGGAGGATCCAAGGCCGAATTGGAGCGATAGGAGAGGAAACACACAAAGATTGTGATCGGAGGAGCCGAACGGAGAAAAAAGTTTCACAGAGTAAGGAGGATGAGAGGTAAGAAATAAATCCAGAATGTTGGGCCTATCTCCATGGCGATCGGGGATACGAGTAGAGTGCTGTACAATCTGCTCTAGGTCATTCAGAAAGTTGTAACCTAGTTCACCAGGATGTCAGTGAAATGGGAGGAAAGCCAAAGGTAGTATTCGAACATTGAAATCTAAAATGGAGATCAGCAAAAGGAGAGTGGGATACAATGTATTCCACTTTGGAAGCGAGGTAATCAGAGAGTTCTGATAGTCGGTAGAATTAGAAGAAAGGTAGACAGCAGAGATGTAGTTAGTTTGAGATTGGTATGTAAGCCCTAGCCAGAGGGTGTAGAATTTGGAGGATTCAGTTCGGGAATACGAAGCAAGTTAGGTCATCGGGTACATATATACGCAACATCCACCTTTAGATTGAAATTGAGTATAGAGAAAGTAGGAGGGTACAGAAAAGGAGTTGACGTCAGTCGTCCCAGAACCTGAATTTCAGTGAAGAAGAGAAGACGAGTTTAGAGGTGGTGGTGGTGTTCAACAGATTGAAAAAATGAGGAAAAGCCACGAATGTTGGCGAAATTTATGAAAAGTGAATTAGGCAGAGACCATCATCATCTCGAGTGGGCAGTAGCAGAACCAGCGCAGCTGGCCGGGTCTGCGTTCCCGGTATCAGCAGTGAGGGAGCCAGAAGTGGGGACATTTATGGTCCCCTCCCCAGGGGACTCCGAGGCTCTTGAAGTCGTTGCCACTTCTTTTTAATTTTTAAAAGATTATGTAATGTATACGATGCATGTTGTGTAGTGAAGAATAAGGAGAGAAGTGTGTTTGAGAGCATGCTGGACTGTGATGAGACATGGAAAAAGATAAGCTAAGGAGGACAGTGACAGGAGAAACCGGAGTTCCAGCACTCCTCTTCTGCCTAACGTCACCCACCGCCCTCGAGTATTTCCCTGATCGACTAGTGTCTACAATCTCCTCATGGCACTATCACCTCTTTGTCCATGGCAGCACTTATATTTAGACATCGTTAAGGAACTAAACTATTCCTTTGGGCACAGAAGTAATGGCTTGTGAATTTTAAGATTTAGCTCCATGTACCGTACTCATTGTGATCTCTCGAGTTAAACATCTGAAGGTACATAAAGCCAAGCCTCTTAATAATACGAATACAGTATCCTTAATTTAATTCATTATTGAATATCATACAAAGATGTTGCAGACTCCATACGAATAACGACTGTTACATTGGCACAATTTTCTTCTCTTTCTTTCTGTGACTATGCAGACAAGACCTTCCAGCTTCAAATTCCGTGTTGGTTTAGTTTACATAACCCGTTTTCCCATTTTTGCTAAACAGCCGAGCAATTTTCTCTCATTACTTTAGAATCATTTCATAATACATGGGTGAACGGAGTCTACTGATCTACATTCTTTCGAGTGACTGTGTTTCTCTTTCGTAAAAAGGATCAATGTTTGTTAATGTCGACAGTATATAGTATCAATCCTGTAGCAAACCAACGTCCGTGAGTATAACCATCATTCGTGAGTTTGCCTATAAGCGAAGTGGTCGGGGATTCGACTCCTACGATTCTGGTTAATAATATCCATGTAGAAGTTAGCGCAATGGGCAGCATTTGTTTGACCCGAGCGATGCGCTAGTATCTGGCCCTCCTTACAAATTACTATTAAACCCGTGGCAATTAAATGATTCCCCTCTACGCAAAATAGTTCCGTTATCTCTTCTCAACAATTTCTGGAAACACCGTTCTCAATGTGTGTGGTCCAAATGTCAAATTTCTTCATACCTCGTTCAGTCCATTAATTATACTTTTTTTCTATAAAGAAAATCAATATCATGAAACATGATCCTGTTTGGATCAATTTTGGCGGAGCTAACAGTTAAAAAAAAAAAAAGTCTTCATTCTACGGAGGTTTAAGTAACTTACACGCTGAATTAAAATACTTCTTTTAAGCCTTCTTACGTTTCTGGGGTTACTGTATAGTATCATCATCGTACTTCCATAAAGAGAAGCCTCACCATTTGCGTTTTATTTCGCCCTCCCCACTTTATATATCACAAAAACATTATCAGTAAACCTTGGGTCACACGTTCCCCGTTAAAAAAAATAATTCAACAACTAATGTAGTTTTTACGACTGGTATCGAACAAAAATCGGTATAAAATAAAAAATAAAATACCAACTGCAAAGTCATGATGCCAATCTTTATGGCAAGAAAAAAATCTCCGTTGACAGTATAATGCCAAAGCTATACCAAACAAGACATTTCGAGCGTCATAATAATTATTTGGGTAAAGTTAATTATCATTAGTATGACGATTAATTCCCTAACTCCTTTTTAACGGAACCCCTTTTTTTCCAAATTTAGGTCACTGAGGTCACGATTATTTGTTTTGGCTTTTCTCGAAACAGGAAGGAAGGAAAAATAAAAGATAAACAGATTCAGAACGTGTAAATGTACTTTAGCCGCATATTATATATATTAGTACCTCAAAAGGCCTTGCGGCCCATACCAAGGAGTTACAAGGATAAAGTAGTACCTCAAGAGAGAGAGAGAGAGAGAGAGAGAGAGAGAGAGAGAGAGAGAGAGAGAGAGAGAGAGAGAGTGTAGTGTGTGTGTGTTACAAGGACAAGAAGTATCTCAAAAGGTCTTGCTGCCCATACCGAGGAGGTACCAATGGCCAGGGAAAAATTCATACACCCTCAAATAGTGTGCAACATTCGGTTTAACCTATTCTTGAACTGATCCACAGAGGAACTGTTCACAACTTCTGAAGGTAGCCTGTTCCACATGTTACAGATCTTATACGTAAAGTAATTTCCATACACACTAGTCCTAATCCGTTTCAAATCCAACTTCCAACCATTGTTGCGAGCTGAGTTATCATTTAAATTAAACATGCTTCTAAAATTGACATCGTTGAACCCGTGTAAAAGCTTGAAAACCTCGAGTTGACCACGCAGCCTCCGAGTTTCCAGCGAAAACAAATTCAAGGCGCGTAAGCGTCGATTGTAGCCCATATCCCTAACGGAAGGGATTAACTTTGTGGCCCTCACCTGAACCCGCTCCAGCGTGTCAATATCTTTCCTGAGGGTGGCCGACCAGAACTGCACAGCAAACTCCAGGTGCGACCGAACCAGGGAATTGTACAGAGAGAGCACAATCTCCTTGTTCCGAAATCGAAATTGCCTCCTCATATAACCCAACAGCTTCTAGGTTTACTTTTCCACCTCTACGCACTGTTTCGTAAACTTAAGGTCGATGCTAATTAGCACACCCAAGTCCTTTTCCAAATCAGTCGCCTCGATATTACTTCCCAACATGTAGTAGTCCGACTTGGGATTGGCGTAGCCAACGTGCATCACCTTGCATTTACCCAAGTTAAACGGCATTTGCCATTTTTTGGACCACTCTCCTATCCTACGTAGCCGCACGCAGTTGCTCGATCGCTCGGCGTCCAACATTGGCCCCAAGCTTGTGTCATCAGCGAATTTGGCGATCCGACTGACGATGCCACCGTCGATATCATTTATGTAAATGATAAACACAGGCCCCAAAACGGAACCCTGAGGAACCCCTAGTGACCGAGGCCAACCCGAACTAGCCCCTTTAATTACAACCCTCTGCCGCCTATTCTTCAGCCAGTTTTCAATCCACCTACCTACTTCCCCACCGATACCCAGCGCGCGCACTTTCGCCATCAGCGGTGAGGTACCTTATCAAAGGCTTTCTAAAGTCGAGATAAAGTATATCAATCGCCCTACTCTTATCATACTCACTCAACATGGTGAAAAACTCGAGCAAGTTGGTGAGACACGACCTATGCCGTCTAAACCCATGTTGGGAGTCCCCAAGCAGCTTGTAGGAATCCAAATGGTCAACGATCCTATCCGCTATTATCCCCTCTAATAACACTGGTCAACAACAATTTTGTCACAAGGGTTTTGATGGGTGTTCTAAGTGTACTTTTTCATGCTGAATCTAAATATGAAATCAGATTTTTTCTATCAGGCTTAGTTTACTTGTGACGCTATGTTCATTTTTTCCTCATTTAGCATGATCACCGGATAAAAAAATAATAACATTATATATAATTAAGTATATAACAATATTATAATATAAAACATTATAAAAATAATAATATAATAATATATTATATTAATTAATATAACTATAATAAAATATATTAATATTAATATATATGTTGTATTAATTTTTCTGTAAAATTAGTACAATTTATTCCTTTGGGGAGAAAGTTCTGATAATGCTGGCAGGATAAATTTGGTCGGAGCAGCAGACTGTGCAGGTTGAAACATGTTTGTACCTGTTCAGACATGAGCCTAGTTTCTGTGTGTAGAGCAGCTCCAAGTCAGTCTGCTTGTAAATGTCACAGTGTTAACAGCTAGTGTCTGTTGCTTCTTGTTAATTTTACACCAGTGTTGTATTCATATAGATGTTTTGTAATGCCGCGGAACTGTCTGAATCATCCTAATTCCTTTTGTTATGTATGTGGTGATCTAACTTTAAAATCCCAGAAACGTAACTTTACACCATTAGTAAAAAAATGCTATGAACTTTATTTCGGATGTAAAGTAGGCGATCAGGACAAGAGTTGGGCCCCTCACATTTGTTGTGTGACATGTGTAAGACTACTTACAGGATGGCTAAACGGTTCACGTCACATGCCATTTGCTATTCCAATGATTTGGAGGGAACCCAAAGATCACACAACAGACTGCTATTTCTGCCTGGTAAATACAAAGGGGATCACTTCAAAAACAAAGAGCCTTATGAAATACCCTAATCTACCGTCTGCAATGAGACCAGTTCCCCACAGTGCTCAACTTCCAGTACCAAATCCTCCTGAACATGTAAGTTTAAGTGATGAGGAATCAAACGTAGCTGTAGCATATCACGAGGAAAAAGATGAAGACATTTCTGATCCAACATTCCAGGCTACCTGTTCCTCCAATGAACCACATTTACTGTCACAAGGAGATCTAAATGACCTAGTTCGTGATTTGAAATTATCTAAGAAGCAGGCTGAACTTTTAGGTTCAAGATTAAAGGGTTGGAATCTACTGCAACGTGACACTAAAGTTTGTTTTTTCCGCAGCCGCCATGATGAATTCAAAGAATGGTTCTCCCATGAAGATGGACTTGTGTTTTGTAAAGATGTTAATTCAGTCATGGGGGCTCTTGGTCATGAACATAACGTGGATGAGTGGCGATTGTTCATTGACTCCTCAAAAGTCAGCTTGAAAGCAGTCCTTCTTCACAACGGAAATAAATTTCCTTCTGTACCTATTGCACATGCTGCAAACATGAAAGAGTCATACGACAACATGAAGTTGCTTTTAGAAAAGTTTCAGTATCAGAAATATAAGTGGAATATCTGTGGAGATCTGAAGGTCATTGCACTTTTGCTAGGGTTGCAGCTAGGTTACACCAAGTACTGTTGTTTTTTATGTGAGTGGGACAGTAGGGACAAGCAAAACCACTACGTTAAGAAGGATTGGCCAAAACGCACCTCACTTGTTCCAGGCAAGAAAAATGTTGTGAATAGTTCACTTGTTGACCCTGAGAAAGTGTACCTTCCTCCTTTGCATATCAAGCTTGGACTTATGAAAAACTTTGTTAAAGCGATGGATAAAGCGCAAACAGGATTCACATACTTGAGAAATAAGTTTCCCCGGATCAGTGATGCCAAGATTAAAGAAGGCATTTTTGTAGGCCCTCAGATCAGAGAATTGTTAAGAGATGAGAGATTTGAAGGAGAGTTGAATGAAGTTGAGAAAGCTGCGTGGCAGAGTTTCAAAAGTGTCTGCACAAATTTTTTGGGAAATCACAAGGCCGAAAACTATCCTGAAATAGTAGATCTTCTTAAGTCTTACCAAGCAATGGGGTGCAATATGTCATTAAAGGTTCATTTCTTGGACTCTCACTTGGACTTTTTTCCGGAAAACCTGGGTGCGGTAAGCGACGAACATGGTGAGCGTTTTCATCAGGATATTTCTGCCATGGAAAACCGTTACCAAGGCAAATGGAGCCCCAGTATGCTGGCTGACTATTGCTGGACTCTTAAGAGAGACATGCCTGAGGCAAAGCACAGCAGAAAATCAAAACAAGCTACTTTTTAAACTACAGGTATGTCTTTTCGATCATATTTTAATAAGTATGTAACTATATGGGTTTTTAAAAATTAAATTGCATGTCACACAAAAACCAGACCTGATAGAGAAATTTTACAAACTTATTTGGATTCAGCACAGAAAATACTATAAGAATAAGGTATTTTCATTCTTGGGACACGAAAAAAAATTTTTTGGTTGCCCAGTGTAATTTACCTACAACCGAAGTGAGACTAATGGGACGATAGTTCCCTGGACTTTTGTGATCCCTTTTCTTAAAGATAGGGGTAACGTTGACTTCCCTCCAGTCACCAGGCACCTGGCCCACCTCCAACGATTTGTTGAAGACTGTAGCCAGGTGGGGAGCCACCTGGTCGCGCGCTTCCCGCAAGACTCTGGGGAGGAACTGCTCTGGCCCAGGAGCCTTAAACGCGCTGTTTGTCTATTCTATCGACAACGGCTGTCGCGGCACACCGAACATTATCCAGGCCAGCACCGTCATGCCTGACGCCTGGCTCGGGGATGACGCGAGTGTCCTCCCTGGTGAACACTCCCGCAAAGTACTCATTCAGCACATTAGCGATATCAGCGTCTATGTCCGCAGCGCGCCGCTGGGGTCCTTTTAACGGGCCTATCATGCTTCTAATGGGCTTTCTATTATTAACATAACTGAAGAACTCCTTAGGGTTCCCCTTGTAGAGGCTTGCCACCCTGAGTTCTTCGTTACATTTGGCTAGTCTAACCTTCGCCTTCACTTCCCTGCATAGGCGGACATATGCCTCAGTGTTTTCATGGGAACGATTGCCCTCTTATACGCAGCTTTCCTATTTCGGATAGCCGAAGCGATATCCCGACTGAACCACTTAGACTGCGTTGAAGCAGGGGTGACCGGTTTTGAGGGTATGGCAGCAGACTGCAGCATCATAAACTGGTCCCGGAATGCACTCCACACTCCCTCAACATCGACGCCGACGCCGACCTCTAACCCCATCTCACCTACGCTATCTCGGAAGCCAACAAAGTCCGCCCGCCGTAGATCAAGCTGACTGCCTCTTGAGTTACTACGCTTTACCCGAGGGACGCAAACGCAGAACCTAATCAGACCGTGATCACTCCCGCCCAACGATTCGTCAACGGTGAGGCCAGTGACGAAGTTGTCTTCGGTCGTGAATACTAAGTCCAGAACGCTTTCGCCTCGTGTAGGCCCATTGGCCAACTGAGTCAGGAAGTTCTCATCAGCAAAGTCAACTAGCCTCCTCCCTTCGGCATCAGCAGTCCTGTCTTCCCAGTTTATGCCGCGACAGTTGAAGTCTCCTAAAACTACACATACCCTGTCACCTAGCAGGCTACGGAGTTCGGTGTACAGGGCTGTATCCTCCTCGAGGAGATGCGGAGGTCTGTACACCAAGATTAACCTATAGTTCGTCTCTCCCACGTGCAGATCGACGCCAAGCAGCTCCTGTTCCCATCGGAACTGGCAGTCAACCAGACTCAACGTGTCCCTGACGTATATTAGTACCCCTCGCCACGGTGGCGGTACTTGCGAAACATTCTATACCCGGGAATCTCGAACTCCCCAACATATCCCTACGGTCAGTATGAATCCAGGACTCAGTGATGATAACGATATCCTGGTATTCTGGTGCTAAGAGCGCCCGTAGCTCGCAAAACTTATTCCTAATCGACCTAGCATTAAAAAGCACCGCACAGAGGGAGCCTTCCCTATTCTGACCGCCCCCTAGCACGACCCGTTTCCCGAACAGCCAGGGCTGTCGGGAGTTGAAGAGCCCCTCACCAACGAGGAGGCAACTTCCGCAGGAGCCCGAGCCCCCTCCAAAGGGGAAGGAGGGTCACCCATCCGTACATGGACGCACCCTTCAGTTGAAGGTACGTCCGCCAGCGGCTCAAGATCATCTCCCCCCGGTGAAGGCCCGTCATCAATCCCCGGTCTTGATCTCACCATACGTAGATGATATACTATCAGCACAAATATATTTATGTTTGTGCTGATCGTATATCAGCTACTCGGTATCGTCATAAAAACCTCGAACATGTGGCTTTGATTTTATACTGGCTTTCAGAAGGTAGCGTCGCTATCCAACTCCCGACTCTCACTCAGCTTATATCTCTGTCCGGAATCGCGCAAAATCTGCTCTTCGACTCGTCAAAAATTCCTTCATCCGAGAAAAAGGTGAAAACCTATCCAATTCTAATTCTTCTCGCTCTTTCTGGCATCTAAAATATTTACAGTTCCGTTTACTGTCCAACAAAGATCCCATGGTCTCGTACCAATACAACAACAGAATAGGGCAATCATCACATCCTTAATACATATGGCACACCCGCTTAGCTTTATTTAGAAAACCACTTAATTTAAATTTCATACCACAAACTGTTTTTGCAAGCTTTATATACGCGTATTGCGGTTAAAGGATTTATAAGGCATTATAGAACTGCTAATAATAATAACACTTGGAGATTAAATTACTTTTCCAACTATTGACTTACTAGTCTTTTATTTCTTATCCAGGTCTCATTTCCGTTTTCTGAGAATGCCCTACAAAAACTTTAAAAAAAAAATTTATCATTTTAAATTAAACGAGCGTCAGTCTCAGTTTGTTAAAATTGAACTAAATAAATAATGTTACTCGGAAATAAATTTGTTAAGATATATTTACGACTAATTATCTTAAATTGGGCTTGACTTCGTGTCAAAGGCCTGCCCACACTCGGAGAGCGTTCCGCGGAGACAAGTCCTACGCGGAGTTGGGTAGGGGAAACGATACGAGTGGTCCATGCGGATGAAGGACGAGTTTGATCAGTTTTGGCACTCTTTTCTCTTCTCAGATAAATCAATATTCGAGCAGTTTGCTTCAAGAGGACGGATCCGCGTATGGAGAACCCGTAGTGATATGTTCAATTCCAAATTGGTGCGACCCGATGTGAAATGGGTGGATGTGCTGTTATGGTGTGGGCAGGCATTTGGCACTCTGAAAAAAACTGACCCTGCGTTCGTAGAGGAACATCTTAATTCACAAGATTACAAATCCATCTTAAATGAGAACCTTGTTTCGGAATGAAATTTTCACTTGGAGGACATCATGTTCATGCTTTAAGAAGGGTGTTAATTTTATTCTGGTGTGTGTGTGTGTGGTGTGTGTTGTGTGTGTGTGTGTGTGTGTGTGTGTGTTTTGCAAAAAAGCTTTGCTCGCTTTCTTTTGTGAAAAGATTTTTTTCCGTTTTTTTATTATCGTATCTTACAAAAAATCCCTTTACATAGAAAAAAAAATATAGTTTTAATAAATTACTGTTTATATGCTGTAAAAACTATAAAACACACTGAATATATAAAAAAGATTTTAACTAAACTTAGACCTACATACTACAGCTATTTTTCCGGCTTCTTTCATTTATATTTTAAACCAAAAATATAGATAAGTATACGACCAATAAAATAATTGCTGAATGTTACAAAAACAGAAAAATATCTAGCATGCGTGTAAAAATTATAAAATCTTTTATTATAATTAATGTTAGGCTTTGGGCCGACAGGAGGGTTTCTCAACATTTTCGTGCTGGCGACTTCCTTTTGATGAGGGGGGGGGGGGGGTTCGATAAAAATCTCGACTCTTCCTAAATGAGGCAGCGGCATACTTCAACTGAAAAAACAGCTCCAGAATTATTTTCCATGTGACGATGGAAAGTTGCTAAGTTGATACTTAATCCGTTCAGTGAAAGGGTGGTAGAGTCTGCCGAACTTGCGGAAAACCTACGAAACGTGTATTTCGGATAGCACGAAAAAGTGAGTATCCAGACCGAGTGAGTAAAGATCGAAATTTTTAGTTGCATTTGCATCCTTATACTTAAGCAAATTAGGCTTCTCATCAATGGTTGCAATTAACCCTAAAAGGACGACGCAACCTATTGGTAACCTTTCAAATACACGCATTCATAACTTAACCCTACAACACAAACAATTCCGGCGTTAAAGGGTTAAAACAAGGTAATGAAATTAACTATGTGTGTGTGTGTGTGTTACTTTGTGTTTAGTCCATTCAGCCGAATATAAGATTAACAAACGCAAAGCAGACACAAGCACTTCACTGAAAGAGAGCCGCACACAGGATCGTCTTGCAACTCACGACTGACGACTCGAGTCACGTGTGATTTTACATTGACAGAATGGGAACCCCGCACACACTGCAGTGACCGCGACGCGATTCCCAGAATCGCATCGCGGTCGCTGCAGTGTGAGGTTTTTTTTTTACATTATTTAATCACTTTTAGGTTTATATTTTAAATAAAATTAATTTAGACCAATATTAAAAAAAGCTAAACTAAAAAACAAATATATATATATATATTTATTATACAATCATTTACATACCATTAGAAATATGGCAATGGTAAATCAATTCATACAACCCTGTGGATACTGTAAAAAAGAAACATGAATCAAAGTCGATTCGCTGCGATCTTTGCCAGACATTAGTCGAATTTCAATGCCTGAAATGGAGCGACGAAGAAATCTCTTATAACGGGCGCTAAACAAGTGAACGGAATCAAGTTCTTCTGCAAAAGCTGCATAACTGAAATAAACTCGTTTACAGTTTTCAAAGCAGAACAAGACTATGCGGAAAAGGCAAAAGAGGAGCTTATTAATAGTGAACAGAGAAAAATAGAAGGAACGAAGATAGTATGAGAGGCAACTGCGAAAAACGAACAGGAAAAGAAAACGGAAAAAGCAGAAATAATAGAAATAAAAGAAGCACCAACAGAGGAAACAGAGGCACAAAACCAAATCCAAAGTTTTCAAACAAAGGGCATTAGCAGCAACAGGAAAAAACTAGTAGACAATAAAGAAACCATACTGAAACCACCAAAAACAAAGGCCCCAAGTAAAAATGGGGAAGAAAATAGATGTAAATAATCTGTGAAAGGAATATGCAGATATAAGGGAGGAGAATGTATTTACGAACACCCTCCTGTGTGCAACTACTTCTACAATAATGGTTACTGGAAATTTAGTGGAAAATACAAATTCTACCATCTGGGCATTTGCAAGACCTACGCGACATAAGGAACCTGCCAGTACTGGAGAAAAAGCTACTCCATCATCTCCCGACAAGTTCAAAGGACAAGTCTCAAATGACGAAGGAATGTGAGGACAAAAAATATGTATCCAAATAGCAAACAAAAAACACAGCACAAAATTTTTTCAACATCTCGGACACAGTACGGCTGCTAAGTCTTATACAGAACATGCAGCTGACACAGGACACAGCTGGGAACCCTCGAGCCGGACCGCTATATGGCAAGAAGCTACCAGAACAGGTAGGCGGGAACGAATCCATCTCGGAGGACCACAAGGCTACAAAACACGCGATATCAAAGGACAACGAACTTAAAATGCACAAGGAGCAATGCAAAACAAAGGACATAAATATTGTCCTGGCAAATATTCAAGGAATAAAACCGAACAATTCGCTAAACAAAGTTTTGTACCCGAAAAGTTTTATGGACGAAACAAAGGCGGAACATCGCATGCCTCACAGAAACACATTTTAAAGACTGCTGAGAAAACTGCGAACACTGTATTGATAAGAAAAAATTGCATATCGATGGATTCAACTTACTAAGAGCGGATAGAACAGCGAGACAAAGGTGGCTGTGCTATTTATATACATGAGAGGCATATGACAGACGGTAATAAGTAAATCCAACAGTTTCGTGTAAACCCTTACAGTGAAAATAGAGAAACTAAACGTGGTACTGATAGTCATCTATAGACCTTCAAACTCTCCAAATGAAAAATTTTCAGATGCCATTGATGATGACAGAACCCTAATAAAGTCCGTAAACTCTCCATCCCCTAATATAATACTCTCTGGCAATTTTAATTTCCCATTTATAAAATACAAAAAGGTGGGTAGAAATATGTTTATACAACAAGGTAAGGGGGGCACAAGAGAAGACCAGGAGCAAGCAAAAATGCTGATGGTTCTCACAAACGAGTTTATGCTGACACAGGAGATAACAGAAAATACTAGGAAAAATAACTGCCTAGATCTGGTACTCACAAATAACACGAACTTCATTGCAGATATAAAAATAACCCCAACTATTATCTCAGACCACAATATAATCGAGTTATCGACAAATATGGCGATAACTTTAAAAGACAATACACATACGGAAGGAAGAAGCAAATATGGGGGCTTTTAATTTAAACTCCAAGACCATAAATTGGGAAGAAATCAGATCACACATGGCATTAAATAGAGTGGAGAACAGTTTTTGGTAATAAAACAACTGAGGAAATGCTAACAACCTTGGAAGAAAAGACGCTGAAAATTTTGGAAAAATATGCTCCGAAAGCACAGCCAAAAGGAAAGAGGAACTGGCTAGAGAGGCAAAAGAGAAGAATATTCCGCAAAAGTGAGAGAGTAGCGACGAAGTTAACTAATTGCGGAGACAACAATGCCGGGAAAGTAATACAAGAAAAACTGGAGAATCGATTGGGAAATACAAACTCTGATAAAGAGCCATACAGAGAGGAAGAGGAAAAGGCGGTAGAAGCAGCAAAGGAAAATCCAAAATACTTCTATAGCTATGCGAAAAGGAAAACAAAAACGCGCGCTACTATCGGGCCCTTAAGGAAAGGAAATAATGAATTAACAGACGATCTAAAAGAAATATCTGAAACATTGAGAGCCCAGTATGAATCGGTCTTCAGTACCCCAAAAAGTGACAGTGATACCTGACATAGATGCATTCTTTGAAGAGAAATTGCAAGGAGAATGTATAACAGACTTTGATTTTACCCCAGATGTAGCGAGAGCTATAGGACGAATGAAATCACATTCAGCTGCAGGTCCGGACGAATGGAACGCACTATTAATTAAAAACTAAAAATGAAATAGCTACACCCTTATACTGGATATGGAGAAAATCCCTAGACACTGCGGAAATACCAAGCATCTTGAAAAGAGCAAACATCGTCGCTATATATAAAGGCGGGGATAGATCTCAAGCAAAGAACTATAGACCAGTGTCCTTGACGTCCCACCTCACCAAAATATTTGAAGAATAGCCAGAGAGAAAATCTATGACTTCTTGGAGACATTGGAAAGATTCAACGAAAATCAACACAGATTCCGATCAGGAAGATCATGCCTATCACAACTTATAGAACATTATAACACTGTCCTAGATGCACTTGAGGCAATGAAAACTATGATGTCATATACATTGATTTTGTAAAAGCTTTCAACAAATGCGATCATGGTATAATAGCACATAAAATGAAACATATGGGAATAACAGGCAAAGTGGGAAAATGGATCTACAACTTCCTCAGAAAACGACTACAGGTGGTCAAAATTCAAGGCATATATCATCAGAATCAGAAGTACGCAGCTCAGTTCATTATCGTTCTGACAGACAGCATGTGGAGTAAATAGCAGCAGTATAGTAACATCATTTGCGGACGATACAAATATCAGCAGAAAAATCAGCGATGCAAACGAAGTAGAGGCCATGCGGAGGGACACAAACAAAACATTCAAATGGTCAGAAGACAAACTATGACATTTAACCCCGAGAAATTTCAGCTCTTGAGCTATGGCAGAAATGAGGAACTTAAAAAGACTGCATATTATGCTCCAGATAGACAAAAAATTCAGAGGAGCACGAAAGCGATCGACTTGGGAGTAATAATGACCGATGATGCCAAATTTGAAACGCAAAATCAGATAGCAATAAACAAAGCAGAGAGTCGCGGGACAGGTACTAAGAACGTTCAAAAGGAGGGATGTGGTGCGCAACCCCTTAATTTATGTGATGCACACCCTTTTCCGATTTCGCTTCACTAACACCATTTATGTGGTGCGCACCTTTTACAATTGCACTTATTTCTTACGCGCATGTTCGTTTATTTCAGGATGACTCTGCCTATCCACTCGGATGTCCCTTTAATTTTATACGCGTATTTTCCCTCGGCTTACTTGAAGCCCACTTTGAATTTTAAACTTTCAATGTTAATTTACCCTCAGCTTACAAGAGAGGCCTATTGCAAGGTAGCATAAAAACGACACACACAAATTCCAAGAAATAAACTGATGTATGATTACAAATTTTTTAAAAAGAAAAAAATAAAATTGTTCATTTAAAGAAAATGTTTACAAATATTTAAGTCTCAAAAAATCCTTTATACAGAGGTTTTTCATTTGCGTGTAACAAAAAAAAAACAACAGCACTAAATTCAAATTTTGTAATCTAAGGAGGAGGTTGGTAAAATGGTTTACTTACAAAAATTTTGGAAAGTTACTCTCGACAGTTCTGCGCGAGTTCCGCAGATTTGTTTCCAGAACAAAACAAAACAAAAAAAAAAAGTCCGTCAAATAAATTAGATTTCGCCACAAAATAACGGAATGGTCATGCAATAACTTACGGGGTTTCCACTGGAACCAACTCCAACACAAGATAGACTCTTCCCTGAGGAAACCTAATAGGTTGCAAACTTACAGTTTATCATTTAATTTGAACAAAATTAAATTAATTGAAATTTCACAAAATTCTTTGTCTGTTGGCTAACATTAAGATCTTCCCACTAAGTTCTTTTTTCCCGGTCGCTAACAAAGTTCTTATACACGAGTTCGCGTAAACAAAGGCAATTCAAATTTTAAGTACAACGTGAGACAGTTTTAACTCAACTTAGAAATTTTCAACCACACCACAGAGTTTAAAAGAGTTATTCTTTCAAGCCACTTTACTGTTGAGGACTGGAGCTACAACCGACTTAATCTAAAATACACCTTAAAATTCCAAGGACTCCGCCTTCCAATATTCTGAATGACCTATCACAACATTTTCAATACATAAGGTCGTCCCTACGAAAGATTTCATCCATACATAAGGAAAGAAAGAGCTTTTCTCTCCCCTTACTGGGTGTTCCCAGAATCATTGTCCTGTGATTGGACGTTGACATTCCCTTCCAAACAAAAGCTACTACTTTTCCTAAAATTATCTTAAAATAAATTTCTTTTCTTCGAAGCCACTTGGTTTCCCAAATTTATGACCAACGTCATAGTCCAATTTAACAAGTGGATTCGAAGTCTGTCTCACAAAAGTTTAGCCATGAAGGGAAGAGAAAAACAAACCATTTTACATCTGAACCCGGCCAGCTTGTTTTCCCTTCGCTTTGCGTCTAGGGTCGCGGTTCAACCCGGCCATAAATCTCGGCCACAAGGCTGTTCGGGTTTATACCATTCTCGTGAGAACACAAAAATAAAAATCGAACGAACGTTAAACAATCTGAAACATTTTCATTTATTTATTTAATTTATTTATTTATTAACCATAACCAAAACCACCTTGCTTTAGAGATCTAAACAACAAAAGTTTAAACCAAAAATTTCTGCTCTTATTCTCGCATGAGATTTCGGCATGCAAATTTACCGTCACAACAGGGACAAGACAGTAATGATTCCCCTGCTGAGAACTGATCATACCACAACTTGAATACTGCTCAGTTTTGACGTCCCCATATAAAAAGAAGAAATTAATAAACGAAGAAACGCACACACATTTCACAGCCAAGATTGATGGCTGCAAAGAACTCAAAACTACTGGGAAAGACTAAGTAAACTAAATCTGTTCTCCCTGGAAAGAAGACGAGAGAGGTATACCATAATCTACATATGAAAAATTATCGAAAAACTGGTACCACACCTCAAACTAAACCCAATTACCATCCAGACAACGTTGGAAAAAAAGAACGGCAGAATGTGTAGTGTTCCCAAATTAAAGGCCCGATAAGGGACCTTCTCAACTCTGAAGAAAAATAGCTTGGTTATCAGGGGGCCAAGAACTTTCAACCAGCTTCCAAAAGACCTCAGAAACATTACAGGGTCAAAGTTGAAGTCTTCAAGAGAAGACTAGATGCCTGGTTCAGGAGGGTACCAGATGAGCCGGGTGTACCTGGATATGTACGGTGGAGAGCGCAAGAGAGCAACTTGTTCCTCCTCCAAGCCAGGATTATAGGCGGGGCCACCAGCTTCACCTTCGTGTGAAGAAAGAGCGACGCACGGAACCCAAACAAGGTATATATATATATATATATATATATATAAAACGAGAACTTCCCAATACTTTCGCGCCATTAGGTAATATAAATATTACAAACAGACTTTTATAACTTATAATAAATAGTAAAAAAAAATTACACTAAGATTTTAGTGCATCATAAAATATAAACTTTTCTTAAAGTGAAATCAGTGAATAAAGCAAAAGGACATTCTAATGAATAAAACAAATATTAAATACACGAACTTTAATCTTTGTATAAAAAAAAAAAAAAAAAAAAAAAAAAAATTACAAACTCGAAATGGACTTTGCGAGAACGAAAAGTATTGTTCGGACGATAATAGTCTTAAAAAACGAATTATGGACGAGAACTCGGTCGGCCTTTCTGAACCATCTTCGCACCATCTTTGAATCGTCTCTGAGCCATCTTTATATAACCCACTTAACAACTTAGGGAGATTTCTCGATATTTATGACGACGTGACTGGTTCCCCCGCTGTCTCTTAAATCGGACTCAACGCTATACGCTATTCGGCCGACTCAAAAACCAGAAATGCGGAAAAGGACCCCATTCAAGAACATCTTCCCCTACCCCGGCTTCGTGAAAGCGGTTCGCGTTTGCCCGTGTCGTGTACCGCCTTCTTAAGGTCTTCTCCGTGTCTACATTAGGTCATAAAACTGGCGGATGAATGAGGATCATCTTAACCTCAACCTTAAATATGGTGACTTCCTTTACGGACGACGACAAATTACTACTTTGGAAGGATGGAAAGATGCTTCGGTTGGACTATGGTGAAATTAACACGTGAACTCGGACATAATTACGCGTATTACGTCGTTTTTGGGGAAAAAAAACTTCGCGGCGAAACACAAAAGGTCTTAAAGATATTAAAAAAAAAAGGTTACTAATTATTAATATCGTTTTTCTTCGTAAATATCATCGTCTTTTCGACGACTAATAAAATTTCAACGACAAAACTCAATCATTTACCGATTACTAATATTCTATGCCTATTAGAAATTTAAGATGGTTTCTTAGGCAAACTTTTTTCCCAAACTACATACCCCTCAATCCCACTCTGGGATACGACGATGTTAACGTTTCACGTATATTCGCGGTTATCGTTTCGTTTAACAATACAAAATTAAGGAAAAATAATAGAGATTTATACGTTGTGAATTACGAGTGTATAAACAAAAATTAAAATAATCGTTAAAAGAAAAATAAAGAAAAAGAGATCGTTATATTTATTATATTTACACACTTCTTTCATTATAAATTTGCGATAGAATTGCTAAAGCAAGTCCATTTTTTTTCTACCAAAGGCATAAAAATGAGTATCGATAAACTTCTTCCATTGTTAGTATTTGATAAAAGTCCATTATTTATATATATATATACTCCTCGGTGTAGTAGTTAGCAATCGCTGATTTCGATTCCACTGGCCGTGGGTTAGATTCCCTTCTTCAGTAGGCGGTGCGCAGCTTACCCAGCTGTATTATCCCATAAAATAAATTGATAGATAAATGGGTACCTTGGGTGGCCTACTAGTTAAAATGTTGGACTGCCGATTGGGAGGTCGTAAAATCGAGTCCGGGTGAAGACTAATTTCTGACCACCCGTGGAGGGTCATGTTTCGAGTTCCAAGTTAAGCTTAGGTCTAAAGTGGAGCAACAGGATTGACCTTCATCAGAATAAAACAATTCGGCCGGCGGAAGTAAAACCAAGGTTATTAAGGTGTGTGTGTGTGTGTGTGTTATATATATATATATAGACCAATGACGACACTCGAAAATCTGAGCCAGTTAGAAATAGAGAACGTAAAAAATGTAAGAAAACGAATTGGGTAAACTCTAGAAAATTACAGGTAGGTACTCTCTATGCTTAAACATCATTACTATATAAATGTTATGCGAATAATTACGAGACTCGTTCATTTATCAAAACGATAGATAGAAACGCGCATTTTAAGAAATAAATTCTCGAATAAATAATTTTTAACTAAAAACTGAAGTTAATAGATAAGTTTTATACTTTATTTAATATCTGTACAAAGAGCGCAAATATGGAGTAACTCGGTTGAGACTCTGCTGAAAATTTTCTCTACTTTTTATTCGGTATAATTTTATTTCATTTATTTTCCACTGAAGTTAAATTACTTGGATTCTAGGACCATCTTTCTTTTGCCAGCTCCTGTAACTCGGCGGGTAACGCAGTTTCCTTACGAGCGAAGTGAAGTGGAGAGAGGGGGGTGGGGGGGGGGGGGGGGGGGGTTCGATTCCCAATGGTGCTGGTATAATAATAATAATGCGGGAGTTTAGCGCAATGGGTCGCGTGACTTGGCATGGGCGCTGTGCCAGTTTCTGACCCTCCTCGCTAATTATTCCTATCAGCTGCGTAAGAAAATTTCTAAGAAATATACGGAGGACAGGACTTACGCAATCGGTGTATAACAGTAAGCGAATAAATTACTCAGAATAGATTAACTCCGAGTAATACTGATAAAGAGAAATATAACCGAGTTTACTCGAGTCGTTTTAAGATAATTAAAACGTGTTATCACCACATTAGCTTAAGCTAATACCTTAAAATAGCGAGATACTCGGAGAGTGAATTTAGAAAACCAACTTTTCCTCGTGCCTCAAGGTACAACATGGACTTATGCCAATTACAAATGATTTTTAACTGTAGATTAGTCATTGGTAATGTTCGAACACGGATGGTGACTTCAGTTAAAGGTCCAAGTTGGTTTCGATAAAGTCTCCCAACAAAGCTCAATGGGCAGCATTAAAATTTATATTGCTAATTATAAGGTATAGGCAGGCGGAACAAATCTTCATATAGGCCTAGAGCAAAAAAAAAATATATATATATATATATATATATATATTATATATAAAATAATGCAAACCCACAAGGAAAAAAATATTTTGCGTGTATTCAACAGTACACCTCGTCAGGTGTGTGTGTGTGTGTGTGTGTGTGTGTGTGTGTGTGTGTAAACCCAAACGAAACAGATACGAGAAAAATATCAAACCACAGTAACACTCCTGTTCTATTTTACAGAAACGGTAAAATATTTTATTTATATATATATATAACTAGTATTTAAATACATACGGCCATTGTATAGAGCAAACGGATGGTTTTACGAGCTTTATTTTGATAGTGACCTCAGTAATAATGCTTCGAAAGTAGTTGGAAAGAACCAGTTACGAAAGGATAAAGTTACACACAACACAAAAAAAATGTTTCCAAAGGGTGCAAATAAGCTACAGATTTTTGTTGAGAACTCCTAACGGTCTTAACGAATGAAATACTCACACCGAACCTCAACTCGACACTTGTCGATTCCAATACAACATTCATACTACGTACATACACTCGTATATGCGTGTGTGCGTGTGTGTGTATAGATATATATATATATATATATATATATATATATAGTATAGTGTTGTGCCACCGAGTAGGCTGTAAAGCTCTTGTGGATTCCTTTTTCCTTGTCTCATCACACACACACACACACACACACACAGATAACGGGTCGGCCACCCACAGTAAGTCACAGCCTATCTCTCCGTCCTTGAGGTGCTGTAATCTTTACGAATTTGGTCAATCGCGCGTTGTGTCCCTCCCGACTGACCTAACTGGTTATGATGTCCATTGCCTTAAATGGAGCGGCGCAGAGTAAATATAATTAACTGGTTTTCAAACGTACGCCTGCGATAAAGCCAGGGCCTAAACCTCAGGTTTATAAACCTCGAGTAGTGGTCATGCATTCTTCTTACGGTAAATTTAATTAATTTCTTCAATTATCAATTATTACGTTTAATTATTATTAAACGCATATTCTTCGTTACTACCGAAGTATTCACTACAAAAGTAAATTCATTCTTAAATTATTAATTACTGCGGAGTTAAATAAAATTTCCCACCTAAGGATAGGATTAGGATCAAACTTATATTAATCGGATAATAAAATTAATTAATTTAATAATTGGTCCACTCACAACTCATTCTTTCTCTAAGAACTTCTTTACAATCAAATAATCATAATAATAAAAATCAAACTTGTTCTTTTTTAAATATAATTGTTAACGAACATTTTAATTGGTCTTGATTTAAAAGGCAATAAACTATTTATTTATTATTATTTGTGGAGATGTAGCATTTTGAGGGGTACAAATTAGAACATTTTATTTCACAAGTTAATTACCGGATTATTGTCTATGTAAGGGACAAATATAGTGGAGCGCTATTAAAAATAAGGGTTTCGTTCGTATCTAATTATTGTAATAAGCCTATACCAATAAAGATCTAGAACAGCATTCTCGTATTCCTCAATTTTGACCACGCTAGCTAGATTCCCAAACTGTGCGGTACGTCAGCCGCTGCTTGGTGGTACGCGAACTAATGCTCAGTGGTACATCAATTTATCAACAATTAAAAGTCAGTGAACCAAAAGAGAAAAACGACGGTAAATTTCGAGTTTATAGCTTGGAGATGTAAAATTAATGGTAATATACGAGTCTGCCTTAAAAAATTCTGAGGGTGGCGAGTGGTACGATAATTTTTCTGTTTTGCTCTAGGTGGTACGGGAGAAATTAAGTTTGGAACCCCGAGATTAGGTGGGTCTTTTCAAAGATTGTTAATTATAATATTTCTGCCAAAATCAAATCTCTCTACACTGAACATCTATCTACCGGGTAAACAATGATAAAGATAGCTTCAAATTAAACATTTTCAATGATGTGTAGCACGAAAAAAAAAAGGCTTTCAATGGCTAATGAAACCACTTTGTGCACAAATAAAATAAACAACTATATTAAAAAATACCAACATTTGAAAGAATTGCAAAAACGGCTGAAATTAAATCCAAACACGATGATTAAGATGTTAAAAGCAAATTCCTCCTCTTTCTTTTTAACTTAGTAAGGTGTAAGCAGCTTCGATCAGAAAAGCTATTCAGCTACACGCATCAGTACCTATTCATTAGTCATCACTGTGTCAGTGACACTCATCAGTGATTCAGTGTCTATTTCAGCTTCAGGTATTGCCAAACGCGAGTGTCTGAACTTTTACGAGGTTTGTGGCCTTCATGACACCTTGCCAGTTCTTTAATTTTTACCAAATATAGCCAAATGTTAAAAAAAACCTTTCATTCGAGAGAGAACTTGAGGGGGGAGGGGGGCACCCGAGTAAATGTTTGAAATAAAGACAAAAACCAGGTGGCAGTGTCCCCATCTTTCTTGTGCATGGCTCAGAAATTGTGGCTGAAACATGGTGCTAGCATTTTAGCAATTACTTCATATAAAATTAACCAAATTTCTTTACATTTATGAACACAATAGTGCCTTACATCGGATTAACTTTCATCTTATTAGATCTGTAGAGAACAGACAAAGAAACAGACAAAGAAATCCTTTCTTCTCCGCCGTCTGCAGACATCTTAAAATCATCAGGAAGCGAAAAACACACGTGGTGTTCAAGGATAGAGAAGCAACAGGACGCTTGTTTTATTTTACCAAAAAGGCCCGCGAAAAGTTAGCGTCTTACGAGCTTATATAAGGCAGAGTTCACTGGCATTCGTCCTCACTCCGCTTGTTACGTCCCCTCGTGATTCTACTCTCCACGCAGCGCCATCATCGACCTTAGCCGGCATCAGTCCAAGTCACACTTCAACCATATACAAGAACGAAGCAATACTTGATGCGACTCTACAATTCCTTCCTGCAAGAAAGAACATCACTGCTGTAGGCGTTCCATGGCCTCTTACCAGTTCTCGACTGGCTTTCAACTTTCATCCTCAAGGACGCCGGCAAGGTTCACCACGCTACAGAGGCACCTTTCGAGGCCCAGGTCCGTAAACCTCGTATTAAGCCACAAGCCACCAAACCATTTCGCTTCACTCATCCTCCACCACAATTCGATCGGCGCTCGTTCAACAAGTAGTTTCAACAGGCCCCTATCGTCTTCAAGGTCATCCTCGACCGGCGAAACGCATACGGTCAACCTCATCTAGGAATTCAGTTTCCAAGGTCATTACTGCCCAGATATCGGTCAATCCAACAAGTAGGTCTTCAAGCTCCAGAGTTCCATCATTTGCGGTAAGCTCCTTTAGACTCGTCTTAAGCAATCCACACGAAGCCTACACAGTGCAATCGTGCGTCTCATTTAGGCTATATCAAAGTGTACGCAAGCTACCTGGAAAACTAACTCTCTCGTTAAGACTGCAGTAGGCCTATTTCAAGTGTCGTACCAATATAGTTTTGTATCACCCTGTTATGATCACTGGTATAATTTACTTAGCGTGCATCGTACTGTTTGTTCTTTTATGCATTTCATTCTTGACGGCCTAATCCATTTACTGTACCAACCGTACGGGCATCATTTCAGTTGTCAATAGGCTTTCATTACGACCCTACGTACATTAATTCAGTTGTCAATAGGCTTTCATTATCTATTCTGTGTTCCCTTTTGCATATCCCATTAGCCTATCTAAATCAGTGTATTACGTAATCCATTTACTGTACCTACCGTACGTGCATTATTTCAGTTGTCAATAGGCTTTCATTATTTATTCTGTGTTCACTCGGCATATCTCATTAGCATACCTAAATTAGTGTTTATCATCATTGTATTTACTTAATTAGTCTAATAACCTTTTTCCTTATTGCTAATACTCAGTCATATTTAGCATAGTACAAATGCCGTTATATAATTGTTAATCACTATAAATACATTTATTGAATTGTTAATCTCTGTGAACAAAACTTATTTTCTTAATTAAACACAAAGCAACGAGAGAATTTTTCTCTTCTATTTAAATATTGTTTGTTTGGTTGTAGGCCAAGCTGGTGACCCCTAATCATTCATTCATAAATTATAGTAAGCCTATTTTCTTAGCCACTTCAAATCGGTGATTCGTAGACCACTATAAGTTGGTGATTCTGGAGTGACTATAATTGGTAACTCCAGCCTTATCATTAACAATCAATCATTATCAATCAATTAACCATTATCATTATTATAGTGCTAACTTTACGCTATAAACCGGTAACATCAAAGTGGTTAAGATTAGGCTACTATAAATTGGTGACCCCCGGAGTGACCGAACGCTCTTAGGGACAATTTAAAATTTTTTTTTTGCAGTGATATCAAATAATTTTATTTCAATACATTACAATATTCAAAGCGCGTCTCAATAGGCCTACCAGCATCTGTGTTTGTTTCTTTCTCGTACCCATTTAGTTATTTTTTCCGGTCCACGATAACGCGTTTTCAAGCGGAACATGCCCCGGGAAAACACCCCACCCCCTCCCCCATCTGGTCCCAGCAACACCCGTTTCGTGGAGGCCATCACGAAGATGGCGGCCATGATGAGAGGCCTCCTCCGCGACGGACGTGACCTGCAGGCACGCAACAGAAGCCGATCACGTAACCCCGACTACCAGCCCCGCACCCCACGACCCCGTCCCCAATCCTACACTCCCGCCTCCTCCGACGAAGTGGGCATATGCTGGTATCACCGGAAATTCGGTGATCAAGCCCGAAAATGTACCACCCCCTGCCAACGAGCGGGAAACGTTGGCAGGTTGGTAGCAGATTTTCTGCAACATTTTGATCTCGCAGTAGATCTCAGACGCCGGGGACTCATCGACCACACTACCAGCCTCAGCGTGCAAGGCACCTTCTCCCGTACGTCAGCGCCTCCGCCAGTGTATTCGGTGACTCGCCCCGAGTCACCGTACGGTAACCTACTGGTGGAGTTTCCATCGGTGACACGCCCTTGCAACCGCGAAGTGCCAGTCAAGCACAACGTCCTCCACTACATTCAGACTTCGGGACCCCCAAAGAATGCTCGCCCTCGACGCTTGGCCCCGGATCGCATGCGCATCGCAAAGGCCGAGTTCGAACACATGATCGAACTGGGAATCGTCAGGCCCTCCAAAAGCCCTTGGGGCGGCACCGTTACACATGGTCCCCAAGGAGACTGAAGGCGACTGGCGTCCTGCAGGCGATTATAGTGCGCTCAACATTTGTACAGTGCCCGATCGCTACCCTCCCCACCTTCTACAAGATTTCTCCGCCAACCTCCACGAACGTAAAGTTTTCTCCAAACTCGACCTAATCAGGGACTACCATCAAATCCAGTAACTCCTGGATCTTAGGGTCTTTGTTAGCCTTAGCTTCTGTAGATCTGTAGGACGTTCCCAAGACGGCAATTGTAACACCGTTTGGACTTTATGAGTAGGTCCGCATGCCATTTGGACTCCGGAATGCAGCACAAACCTTTCAAAGGTTCATCGACGACGTCGTCCTTGGTTTCCCCTTGTTTGGCCTATATAGATGACCTCCTCGTCGCCAGCGTCGACGAAGTAGAACATGCCCACCACCTTCGGCAAGTTTTCGCTCGACTCGAGGAATATGGGGTAGTCATTAACCCCAGCAAGTGCCAGTTTGGCGTCTCCGAACTGCAGCTCCTTGGTCATCACATTACAGGCAACAGTATCTCCCCCAACTCCCACAAGGTCGACATCATCAAGGATTTTCCCCCCTACCACCCAAAGAAAACTGCGGAAATTCTTGGGTATGGTAAACTTTTACCGCAGATTCATCCCCCATTGCGCCCACCTCCTCCCCTTTCACGCCCTCCTACGCCCCTGCAGGAGGGGCACCTCTACGTCAATCCCATGGCCCGAAGAAGCCCAGCGAGAGTTCGAGTTGACCAAATCAGCCCTCATAGTCGCGACCCAGCTGTCTCACCCCCATCCTTATGCAGAGATCAGCCTCGTCGTGGATGCCTCCGACTCTGCGGCAGGCGCCGTTTTGCAACAAGCGTCCGGAGACGGTTGGCAGCCCTTAGCTTTCTTCTCACGTGCATCAAACCAACGGAAACCAGGTATAGCACTTTCGGTCGGGAATTGCTTACGGTTTACCTGGCGACCAAACATTTCGGCACTACCTCGAAAGAAGGGAATTCATCTTTACGGATAATCGCCCACTCACCTTCGCAATTACCTTACACTCCGACCGTTATTTCCCAAGAGAAATGAGACATTTGGACTCCGTCTCACAAAAATACCGCAGCTGACGCTTTATCACGATTTACGATTAACGCGTCCCTGTTTCCGGCCACCGATGACGTCATCAGTTACGAAGCCATAGCAGAAGCCCAACGACGAGATAGTGAACTGCAACTGCTGCGTAGTTCATCCACGTCATTACAATTGGAAGAGATCCCCCCGTCTTCTTCTACGGGATCGCCTCGTCCCTACGTCCCCGAAGAATTCCGACGCGGTCTTTAATAGGCTGCATTCCCTTTCCCACCCCGGCGTTCGCACTTCTCAAACCTTCCTCACCTCGCGTTTCGTCTGGCCCAGCATCAACCGTGACGTCAGACGTTGGGCCCGTGCCTGCATAAAATGCCAGAAGGCCAAAATTCACCGTCATACAACAGCACCTTTAACTGCTTTTTGCCCCCCACCCCCGACGCACGTTTCGACCATGTACATCTGGACCTCGACGGCCCATTTCCCCCACTCCGAAGGTTACACGTACCTTCTCACCTGCATCGATCGTTTCACGCGTTGGTCTGAAACGATTCCCATAAAGGACATCACAGCAGAATCTGCCACCCGCGCCTTCGTCAGTGGTTGGGTCTCCCGTTTTGGAGTCCCATCAACAATCATCACTGACAGTGGTCGCCAATTCGAACCCACCCTATGGAAGAGCGTGACGCAGTTTTTAGGTTGTCCCCGGATCCGGACTACTGCATATAGGCCGATGGCCAACGGCCTCATCGAGCGGCTACACCGCCACCTGAAGGCGTCCCTTAGGACGACCACTGCCGGCCCACGTTCAACCGATGCCCTTCCCCTCGTTCTCCTTGGAATTCGGGCAGCTTTCAAGGCCGACTTATAGTGCACATCGGCCGAATTGGTGTACGGTACTCCCTTGGGGCTACCCGGCGAATTTTTCACTTCGTCAGGAGCACACCCTTCTGTGGATGGAAACACTTATGCCGACAACTTTCGTCCGGTTTCCCCTCATCATCTCAATAATCGTCGCACTTGTCCCCGCCCATTTGTCCTCCTGCACCGTCTTCGTTAGGAACGACACCATCCGCTATCCCCTACAACACCCATACGACGGGCCCTTCTCAATGCTGCAGAGGGGTGACAAGACTTTCACCCTCGATCGCATTGGACGCAAGGACGTAGTGTCAAACGATCGCCTGAAGCCGGCGTACCTCGAGGACAACCCTATTTCCCCCACAACCTACTACAACAGCCCCAACTCTACCCGATCCCCCAGTCCAGAAAGATGTTTCGCACCCTCCTGCCACAGCAGCACCGCCAAATACAAGACCTGGCGTCCGTACTCGGGGTGGCCGCGTCACTTTTGCCCAGAGATGGTGATTCTCATTATCGCTCCTGTACAGTCTCTGAGATGGAACTACTTGTAGAGAACAAAGAAATCCTTTCTTCTCCGCCGTCTGCAGACATCTTAAAATCAGGAAGCGAAAAACACACGTGGTGTTCAAGGATACAGAAACAACAGAACGCTTGGTTTTTTTTTTTTTTTTTTTTTTTTTTTTTACCAAAAAGGCCCGCGAAAAGTTAGCGTCTTACGAGCTTATATAAGGCAGAGTTCACTGGCATTCGTCCTCACTCCGCTTGTTACGTCCCCTCGTGATTCTACTCTCTCCATGCAGCGCCATCATCGACCTTAGCCGGCATCAGTCCAAGTCACACTTCAATCATATACAAGAACGAAGCAACACTTGAGGCGACTTTACAATTCCTTCCTGCAAGAAAGAACATCATTGCTGTAGGCGTTCCGTGGCCTCTTACCAGTTCTCGACTGGCTTTCAACTTTCATCCTCAAGGACGCCGGCAAGGTTCACCACGCTACAGAGGCACCTTTCGAGGCCCAGGTCCGTAAACCTCGTATTAAGCCACAAGCCACCAAACCATTTCGCTTCACTCATCCTCCACCACAATTCGATCGGCGCTCGTTCAACAAGTAGTTTCAACAGACCCCCTACCGTCTTCAAGGTCATCCTAAACCGGTGAAACGCATACGGTCAACCTCATCTAGACATTCAGTCTCCAAGGTCATTACTGCCCAGGTATCGGTCAATCCAACAAGTAGGTCTTCAAGCTCCAGAGTTCCATCATTTGCGGTAAGCTCCTTTAGACTCGTCTTAAGCAATCCACACGAAGCCTACACAGTGTAATCGTGCGTCTCATTTAGGCTATATCCAAGTGTACGCAAGCTACCTGGAAAACTAACACTCGTTAAGACTGCAGTAGGCCTATTTTAAGTGTCGTACCAATATCGTAGTTTTGTATCACCCTGTTGTTGTAATCACTCGTATAATTTACTTATACAGTAGGATGCACGATATGTTCTTTTATGCATTTCAATCTTGACGGCCTAATCCATTTACTGTACCAACCGTACGAGCATCATTTCAGTTGTAAATAGGCTTTCATTACGACTCTACGTACATTAATTCAGTTGTCAATAGGCTTTCATTATCTATTCTGTGTTCCCTTTTGCATATCCCATTAGCCTATCTAAATAAGTGTATTACGTAATCCATTTACTGTACCTACCGTACGTGCATTATTTCAGTTGTCAATAGGCTTGACATTATTTATTGTGTTCACTCGGCATATCTCATTAGCATACCTAAATTAGTGTTTATCATCATTGTATTTACTTAACAATTAGTCTATATAACCATTTTTCTTATTCCTAATACTCAATCATATTTAGCATAGTACAAATGCCGTTATATAATTGTTAATCACTATAAATACCGTTATTGAATTGTTAATCTCTGTGAACAAATAATTGAATTATTTTCCTAATTAAACACAATACAACGAGGGAATTTTTCTCCTATTTAAATATTGTTTGGTTGTAGGCCAAGCTGGTGACCCCTAATCATTCATTCCAATGTCATCATTCATAAATTACAGTAAGCCTATTTTCTTAGCCACATCAAATCGGTGATTCGTAGATCCTGGAGTGACTATAAATTGGTGACTCCAGCCTTATCATTAACAATCAATTAAACATTATCATTATTATTGGGAATTTACGCTATAAACCGGTAACATCAAAGTGGTTAAGATTAGGCTACTATAGATCTATAAGCATCATATACAACTTATGTAAAAAAGCAAATGAATTTATAATTACTTTGGAAGTACCCACTTTTCCCCATTTTTGTTTTTTAATAAAAAAAAAAAAACAGGTGGGCTGGGTTTCAAAAAAAAAAAAAGTTGTCAACCCTGCAACGAGGACAGCGTACAGAATGTTATGAGGATTATATATGGATTATAACTCAAAGCATTGCTGCTTTCAGTAGCTATAACTACGTTCACCCTCTATATACTTAGCAATGATGCTGCGAGCTGCTAGTACTATAAATGTGTGGACAGGCGAGGCGGCGGTTTGTGAAAACAGCGAGACCAAAATCTACTAGTAGCTACTCTGTTAACGATCTGGATTTTCGGTTATAATTTTCCATACACCCAAGCAAGTTAAACAACTGATAAGCTAGTAAAAAAATGGAAGAATTCAGATAAAATGGAAAAATTATGAATTTTAATGACAAACAAATAAATAACAACAACGCCAACAATATGAAGTTCAACGAAGAAAAATTCCAACTTCTAAGATATGGTAATAAGGAGCAGCTACAGAAAAAAGGGTACAAAACTATGCAAGCCAAACAGATAACACCAAATCCACAAGTCAGGGGATCTTGGAGTAATAATGT
>JAJOZX010005428.1:237500-260000 GCA_023014485.1 Bathynomus jamesi
TTTTTATGTACTCACCCTATATAGTCAATCCTCCGCGACCTCATCCGAGGGCTGGTTCCATAATATTCCGGTGGCGTCACCTTCACTTTAACGACTCGGAGTCCGCTAAAGTGAAGTTCGGCGATGCTAACAGACTTTTTTAGCGGAAATCTTCACTTTAACGACCTGTATTACGTTAAACTGAATGTTAACGACCAGACAGCGATTTAGCCAGTCCAAGTGAAGTTTCCGCTATGTGAAGGTCGTTAACGCGTCGGATGGATTTCTGTATATAGTATATATATATATATATATATATATATATATATATATATATATAATAATTATATATAATATATGTATGTGTGTGTGTGTTATAACTGGATAGAGTTCGTCAATAAAATTCATAATTTGTCACTAGCTTAGCAGCTGTTTAACTCGCTAAGGTGTATGAAATTTTTGAATGGCTTTAACAGACTAGGTTTAACTAGATTTTGGCGAAACCTTTAATTTCTATCTACAATTTATTCTATAAAAAATTTGTTGAAACAGTTCAGAAAATAAGTTCAAAACTTTAAAAAATTAGGTTTAGTATAAAGGTCATCACTATGGCAACGAGAGAAATGCCATCACCATGGTCATTTTACGGGGAATCAAAATTATGGCTACAAGCAGAGCCTTCGGCTCTCTGCCCTACGGGCACTGCTTGGGCTTCGCAAACTCACTTTCGGTGCCTGGGTTACCCCTTTGGGGGAGGTCATTCTCCCTCCCCCCAAAACCCCCTCACCCCCCTTTATGCAACTTGGGGGAGGTAACCCCCTCCCAAAATTTTGGCTTTTCCCGTCCCCAAGTTTATTTTCTGCCGTGCCTTCAGTGATACGGTACTTTCGAAGCGTAGGCCCATAAGGTTTTACATCCCAAATACTTGGACATTTTCATATATTTAATTTGGTGGCCTTCATTGTATTTCCAGTTTATTTCATTGTGACACTATCATTTATTTCCCGCAATTCAATCAGTTGTAACAAGAACATTGTAATTTAATCAGTTGTATTTTCCTGTACCATTTGAACTTTGCAAAATTCGTTAACCGTTATCTATTGTTACAATTTATATTATTGCAATTAAAATGAAAAAACACGCAACCTATCTTTTCCCTTTTATACTCGCAATTGCAATTATTAACAACCTGATCACTCCTAAAAACAAAATAATTATATCCGCAACATATTAAAATAGTAACACTTTCCGCTAAAAAGTGGTGCATCAACACAATAATGCGTATATTTATTTATTACAAATACGCACAGCGTGCCATCATAAAAATAAAAACCAACGGACGATAGTTGCTTCAAATTTGATCTCTTCCCCTCCTACCCCGCCCCTAAAAACATCTTCCTCGCGGTTCGGTTTTAGCGCAGTTAAATTTTAATTGGTGTGTATCTTACATACCGGTTCAAGAGACCGCTCTCAAACACCTTTTACGGATATGCTAATCTAGACCTATCTCCGCACTTACTCCGGTGACAATCTATATATTCCGAGAATTTCCGGAGAAACGAACTTTCAAACACTAGTGTGTGTGTGTGTGTGTGTTTCAGCTCGTAGCCTGTTACGTTTTGGGTATTCAGTGACCTCCTTTATATTTAGGATTTCATACAATAATTCAGGTGACTACATAATAAAATCTGGTTTATTCTGTTATGCGTGTATATATATATATACTAAAGGGCATGCATATTTTAAGTATGTTAAAAGGTTTTAGTAAATAAACCATTTATTTATTAAAAAGAGTCGAGTGAGTGGAAATTTTCGAGTGAAAAAGTCCATATAAATTCTAATTTATTCACTACTGGAGTTCATCGGCCTCTTATTTTCGATTTATGAAGTGTTGGCAAAAATTGGTATAATACGAGCTTTCTCGTATATCAATTGGAATTTAAATTTCATATAATGAAAATGTTATCGCTGAGAAACGATTTCTATAAATGGGTCTCCGTGGGAAAATCTCGGAAATCCGATTCTTAGCCATTGAATACAACGACCTATAGTACCCATTTCGTCGACGAGACCAAAAACATCGACGACGCTTGTGTATGAAGAGAGCGTTCCGCACAAGATGAGGGAGAACGAACAAATGAAAAATGAGGTACCACCCGGGAATCGAACCCGGGATCCGGGTGGTACCTCATTTTTCACTCGTTGGTTCTCCCTCCTCATCTTGTGCGAAACGCTCTTCTACACAAGCGTCGTTCTTTACATTAAATATACTTTGTTGCAGTTAAAATGTGTGTGTGTGTGATATATATATATATATGTATATATATATAAACCTAACACGACCTCCAGTAACCACAACTTATATGATGAAGCGTTCATTCATTCGCCTCCTGACGCAGAAGTTAAAATAGAGCTTTTATCGGATAATGACTATGAACATTCACCTTCAGTCTCTGTCTTTCTGGAACGGGGATGACGGACAACATCTACACCCAAAACGTGTTCAACACTGGAATGTGGACAAGAATAACTTAAGAATGCGACTGACACGCTTCGGATGTTTACAAATCTGTCACTCCGGTGACATCGTGGACCGTGAAAGAACAAATATCTAAAGTCTAAACTGATGTTGGTTCCAATGTTTTTGCGTTACTGTGGCGAGATAATTACCTTATGTACGACAAATGTTTCTACAAACACTTTCGCCTCGAATTCATGTAAACTGCATCACCTTTTATATCAACACCAGATAATAAAAGAATCATTAAGGTTAAATTCTGTATATAGTGGTCGGATTACTAAGTTAATTATATATATGTGTATATATATATATATATATATATATATATATATATATATATATATATATATATATATATATATATAACGTCATAATTGCCTAAGTTGATCGAACAGGTTATGTTATACTTCATATTTTCACTTTCGTTTGTGTTAAAGAGGGGGGGGGGGGGTCTATAAAGTTTATAGAAACCTTTTTTTACCATATACAATAACATTTTTGTCGAACTTCACCCGGGTTAGGATTTTAATGTAAAAAACAATCAGTCAAATTAAGTCGTCTTTTATGCTTCCTCAGACTTTATTAATGATAATAATGATTGGGTTTGTTTAATCTCCTTCACAACACCTAAGGTCATATGACGGAGGGGACCTACAGCTTTACGTGGGATCCGAACCACGAGTCGCTACATAATCTTGACGCGGAGGACGGTCTCCCATCCAATTACTTCCCACCCACTGTCGCTTAACTTGCTGATCAACGGGAAGCGGTGTTACGACATTGGCTACGCCCTCAGACTTTACACACACTGACTTGTTTTAGGTTAAGTTACGCTAGGTTAGGTTAACCCGTTATATATATATATAATTTGGCACTGAACATTTTAAAACGTAGATTGGGAGTAATGGTTGGAGGGGCAAGTTACTGGTCTATACTTTCATTTTTTAATGAATAACGTTCACTACCATTCCTCACTACAGAACGTGATTGAGAAATACCCCTTCAATTCAATTTGAATGAAGTTTTTGCTTATATAATTGTGCGCATGAGGCTTGGTTGGTACAATATATATATATATATATATATATATATATATATATATATATATATATATATATATATATATATAGTCATGCGGTTTGCTTCTACAAAGCTTCAATTTAATATTTAGGAGAAATCCAATGACAAGGAGGAATGTAAATGCCATGAAAAGTCTTCTTTAATGCGCAACGTTTCGAGCAATACGCTCATCATCAGGCTAGATAATAACAATATGAAATTAGAATCAATAAATAAATGTGAACAAGACAAAATAATTTCCATAAAACCTATTCAGTAAAAGCAAATTTTAAAAAGACTAAAGAAGAGGGTTAAATTCAAAGTTATAAAAATTTACATATAAATTAATCAGAAATTTAAAAAGCTATTTTTAAATTACATATAGTAAATTTGAAATTAGTACACTGGAATAATTAACACTAATACAATGGAATAATTAACACTACGAACCTTTCAATGCTGGTTCCGAGGCACGAGTAATTTAAAACAAAACAAAACAGGAAACAAGCTATGGATTGGGCGGTTGGAGTTATAAGTTAGGGGAGGGGGGAGGGGAGTCGGGGAGGGGGTTTATAAAAAATTTAGAGGGACAGCTGTCTCCTGTCACCTTTTGCGAAAAATGCTTATACTATAAATACTCTTATGAATTTCAAAAAGATCTTCTTAGTAAAATTTCGATTCAAAAAAGTTTTTTGTCAGTTTGATGTAAAGTCGCTTTTCACGAATGTACCTGTATCAGAAACTATTGCCATTATTTTAGATAGGGTTTTTAGCTCTGATGATAGTTTTCATGGTTTTTCATGGTCTTATTTTAAGGAACTTTTAGAATTGGTTTTAAGCAATGTTATTTTACTTTCAATAATAAGATTTACCAACAAATTGATGGTGTTGGGATGGGATCACCCGTCGGACCTCTATCAGCTGATTTTTTTATGACTCATTTAGAAAGTGTAATTTTTAGACAATCTCCCACCCATTGTAAACCAATTTTCTATCGACGCGTCGTTGATGACTCGATAGCTGTTTTTGATAATGCTGTACAAGCGCAACAATTTTTTAACTTCTTAAATTCTCTGCACCCCAATATAACTTATACAATGGAAACTGAGAAAAATGGCTCCCTTCCCTTTTTAGATCTTTTAATTTCGAAAAAAGGTGATTCTATTACTACATCAGTTTACAGGAAACCCACTTTACTGGTTTGGGCATGAATTTCTTTAGTTTTACTGATTTTTAACTATAAGATGTCGTGTATTAAAACTCTCTTGTTCAGAGGATATAATTTGACCTCTAGTTTTACCTTACTAAACGATGAATTTAATAATTTAAGATCATATTTTACCAATAATAGTTTTCCTGTTCAATATGTAGATAAACTAATAAGATCTTTCTTAAATAATGTTTATAGCCCTCAACTTTCCTGTATTTCAGTGCCTAAAGATATAAAATATTTCCTGGTACCTGAAATGGGTCCCATGAATAAAGAATTTAAACTTAAATTTACAAGTTGTTAAGAAAATTTTTTTATCATACTGATTTTCGCATTATATTTATTAACAAAATGTCTTTAGGTAGCTTTTTCTCAGCGAAGGATCGAACTCCTGATTCGTTGCGTAGCGGTGTTGTATATTTATTTACCTGCCCAAGGTGTCTCCTTGGTACTTACATTGGCAGCACCGTGCGCTCCCTCAGGACTAGATTTTATTCGCATATGGGAATAAGTTGCCGAACAGGTAAAATTTTAAATAAAAAGGAAGCCTCCAGTATTCGGGAACACAGTATAAAATGTAAAACTGATGTCACTTTAGATCATTTTAAAATTCTCGGTTGTAATTCTTGTCCTAACTCACTTAGAATTTTGGAATCTCTTTATATTAAAACATTGACCCCTTCTCTAAACGTGGATTCCTCAGCTGTCCCTCTAAATTTTTTATAAACCCCCCTCCCCGACTCCCCTAACTTATAACTCCAACCGCCCAACCCATAGCTTGTTTCCTGTTTTGTTTTGTTTTAAATTACTCGTGCCTCGGAACCAGCATTGAAAGGTTCGTAGTGTTAATTATTCCATTGTATTAGTGTTAATTATTCCAGTGTACTAATTTCAAATTTACTATATGTAATTTAAAAATAGCTTTTTAAATTTCTGGTTAATTTTATATGTAAATTTTTATAACTTTGAATTTAACCCTCTTCTTTTAGTCTTTTTAAAATTTGCTTTTACTGAATAGGTTTTATGGAAATTATTTTGTCTTGTTCACATTTATTTATTGATTCTAATTTCATATTGTTATTATCTAGCCTGATGATGAGCGTATTGCTCGAAACGTTGCGCATTAAAGAAGACTTTTCATGGCATTTACATTCCTCCTTGTCATTGGATTTCTCCTAAATATTATATATATATATATATATATATACACACACACAGGGTGTTCCTTAAGTCCGGTCTCGTAGGAAATTTTATTTTAAATTTACAAAAGTAATACATTACAACTAAAACAAATGTTCAAATTGGGGTCTTGTTTTGGACCTTTTTTTTTTTTTTGTTGCAAGTAGAATAACACGCAATGTTATACAATGTTATATATACAACGTCAAATATACCGAGGACCTTACAACGTGTTGAAATATTACTATTATTATTGCTATTATTATCATTAGTCTCACTAAAGGTGTTTACTATGAAAGCATCACAACAAAACGTATCCATACAAAAGAACTCATTATCGTAGAACGTAAATACTTTCATTCTAAAACAGCCGAAATTCTTCGCATTTTAATAGAATTAACCTCTCGTCTACGCCACAACAACGACACAACGTGCATTCTTTAGAAAAAACAAAACCCTCACACTCCTCGCTCAATTTTATAAACCCAAACACTCGTTCTATAGAAGAACGAGAAGCCAATGATTATTCCCTTAAATTCTTGTCGAGCAATCAATTATGCCCTTAAACTTACTCTCTCAAAGATTAAATCTTCTTTTTTTCGGTAGAAGAAATACCACCCAAACATTGTCTCATTTTAAAAATTTTTATATGGCTTCCTTTCTCACGTTTTAAGTCCGAGATTAAATAGTTTGTAATGGGGTTCATATTAGGTTTCGCCCTTTATCTTATACTACCATCTACAAACTTCAATACCACTAACATTTAAGACCCCTTTCGACTGTATATATATATATATATACAGTATATATAATATTAATTTGGCAGAGCCATAATACTACTAGTATTATTTCAAAATAAATACAAAAATAAATGGCGATATTTATCTGTAAAGAAACAACCTACAACAAATGAAGCATGGAATAATAGTGCGCAACTTTGGTGGTCAGAACAATGTGCTACGGTGTGTATATATAAGGAAAATTAAGAAGCTATACGAAGGCGTTTCGTCTATTTAAGTTGATTTTATTTTCCTTTAAGGTGCAAAACATTTAATTTCATACGTTTGTGAAATTCATTCCATATATATATATATATATATATATATATATATATATATATATTGAAAATTTACCCGACCAAAATTACGGGCGCTGCCATTGAGTTAACGAGACAACGTGTCGAATACATCGTTGCCCACGAAAACCCTTAAGCCCAGAGGTATTTCACGTATTAATCCTTCTGCACTAAAATATCACGCAATGATTCTGCCAGGTTGTATTAATTTTTATCCTATCGTAGTGTCGTAGCTCAGTGGCAGCACCCGCAACTCTAATCATGAGATTCAGGGTTCAAATCGTGGTGGGGTAAATTTTGCATCACGCAGAATTGCGCGTGATCAGTGCATGCTATTCAATCACATCTAATGTTATACTAATTTCCTTTCTTTTAATAATAATAATAATAATAATAATAATAATAATAAATAATAATAATAATAATAATAATAATGAGGCTGAACTCTCTCTCCATTCAAGTTTCAGAAACTTCCCCCCCCCCATCACCAAAGGAAAAAAATCCCCGAAGTGAGCTTTCTATCTAAACCTTTCTGAGAATCGTAGAGAGCGCTTACACGCACCCACGCCTTAATTATAACCCTTTCGAAGGGTATACAAATGATGGTGGCCGTCTCGATGGACGGGTATCGTAGATAGAAATGTCCGCGTTATCTTAGGGGACACCTTCAGTTTCCTCCCATACTAAAAGGTATACTACTTCTGATTCTCTATTTACCTGCTTATACCCCTCATTGACCCCAACCTCACCTCACGAGTCTACTGCATGGTAGGAAATATATATATATATATATATATATATATATATATATAATATATATATTATATATATATATATAGCTTACACAAGTGATTATTTCCCATATATTCATACATGAATCTTTGAGTTAATTAATTACCACCGCCATTTGAAACAGATTAGGCCTATATATAAGCTACAATGCTTGTATTAAGATAATGTATATATTTCTTAATCAAGGATACATTTTGTGGAACACCGTACGTATACCTAAACTTCAGGCCTATACATAATTACTTCAAAGCTCACACTCAAAACAAACTGCAAAGGAAAAAAAAAAAAAATGGACTGCCCACCCTCGTTTAGGCTACCATAAGCCTTATTCTAGGGAACATGACGGCAGATGAACTTCTTAGGGGATGCTAAAATATTTTAGTTAGAAAAAAAAAATAATCTTACGCCTAAAATCAAAACTTCAATAAACAAATTGCGTTAACTAAATTCTAGTGACATCAAATTCAATGAATAATTTCGCTCTGATCAAATAGGACCTATAGATAATATATGTACAGTTGTACACCCATTTGACGTCATTCTCAATGAATAAAAACCATAAATTTAAATAACTTTTTAAATTGTTAATTAGAAAAAGGATTTTTTCCGAATGGAGCAGAAACATCAAAGAATGAATTTTACGTAGATGACTTTTTATCCAATAAAAGGAACTCAATTTCCTCATTATACAAAATATCTATTTATTTATTTTTTATGTCAACTTCGTGAAAGTGTGATCGATCGATTCATTTTTATCTCGTATATCTACTGTAACTCGCACCTAATTCGTATCCGAGTGACTTTTACGCAACCTACCTATTCATATAATTAAATGCCCCTTATACTCATTAAGATTCACCAGTCGGAAGTTTGATTAAAAAAAAAATTTTCACCTCGACCTATTTTATAAATTAAATTAAAAAATTTACGAAATCAGCCATCCGCAAATTTCTTACAATTTGGAAAAAAATTTCACCTAAAAATTTCTATAAAACCATAAAAATTAACTATTTATTCTTTTTATATAATTTTATAAGTCATTAAAAAGAATAAAATATCAAGAGAAAAACGGGATATTACCAATTAGTAATTTTTTATGAGCTTTAAAAATTTTCTAGACGAACTTACCTCAAGGTGAGTAAACAGACCTATCTCACACCTGGTTTTAATTAACTACAGCTTTGTCAAACAGGTTTAAAACAATTATTTTCAACATTTATATTTACACCATTTTCTTTCTTTTGTTTGTCATGGCTGCAACACAAAAAAATTGTATCCAAACAAATAATTTCCGATTTTAGCCGCGTCTTACTCGAATTACACACACATATATATATATATTTTACGAGTTTAGTGACCACAAAAAAATGTTTCACTTTTAAACTAATTATTGGAATAATTTATTTCTTAGTTGTTGAGTTAGTGACAATACTCAAATTTGTGTTTTATTAACTATGGAAAATAAGTTAATTTCAAAACTAAAAAAATCAATTATAATAATTCAACAACTACGAATGGGAAAGTTTGGAATTTCCTGTATACAACTACTCAAGTTATAGTCTCCTATAGTCGTACAAATTTAATAAGGAAAAGATTTTTACCATGCGAATAATTCATCTGACAGTCACGTTACACACCTGTCGAAACGGCTGTTGCAACCCTCAAATACTTAAGTAGAGGTTTACTTCGTCTCGAGGTAGCAGCTGAGTGCGCTTGATAATAGCTGCTGCGATTCAGCTCACTAATTATGGGTGTAAATGATGGTACGCACACGCGCCAATTAGGTTATTAATAGATGGAAAGAGAAAAAACTAAAATGCGAAATTAACAGTGATCACTCATACCGATTGAGTCCTATTAACTCTTAGTCTTCCACTTAATTGAGTTCTCTATTTCAATTTTATGCGAGAGCGGTTATCGCACTTAAAATCAATTCATAGTCTTATTACACACACACACACACACACACACAAATTCGTAGTTCAGTTTTCACGCCTTTCGATAAAGTATATACGCCTAACTCTACCGAATAGAGAACTATAAGCCCCCATATACTCGTGTGAACCCCTTTCCAACTCTTTAATTGGATTATATAGGCCTAATTCGAAATAGAGTTTCCTTTCTTATTCTCCAGCCTCCACGATAGGGGGTTGCGTTTCTCATTTAGCGTTATCCGATGCCTACTCTACGCGGGTTTAGCTTCCTTCTAGTGTTTGGGACCAACAATTATTATAAGCAATGAGGCGAGGTCTATGAAAGTACATAAACCCTACGCATAGTCGTACGAATACAAAATCTATCTATACATCCTACGTTCAGAATAACAAACCAAACTGAAAGCCTATTATAGAACCCACTGGTACGTGTGCCATAAAAATTTCTTAAACAAAAACATGAAATCCATTACGTACATAAAACTTACTGAGTAAAACAACAACAAAAAAACTAAACACACCAAGGAATCTTAAAGTCAACAAACAACGAACATGAACAATTCTAGCCGCACACACACACACACGACAGAGAGCAAACGCTCAATGAATAAGAAAGAGGCGCTGAGGTTATCCCCAGGAAATTTGTCCCGACTAACTGTTCTTCATTCACAAGAATTCAATAAAGGAATGAGCCACTCAATAAACATCAATACAATAACCAGTACTCATTACTCGTGAATAACTGTTCATACACACAACTTTGGTTACCTTACAAAACCACGACATTTTCAGATGCGCATGGCGACATGTAATCTAATTAAATAATATAACTATCTACCATAACTTTTATCATATCCCTTTCTTTCAGGATAATTTTAAAATTGAAAACCTTTAAATAAGTGAAACTATGGCGACACCTGTAATTTCGCTACACGTACGTTCGTATCGCGAAGACGTACAATACCCTGCATATATAGCTTGTTGCCCCACCTTAGACCTACAGCTTAACGTGGAATTCGAACCAGGGCCCACTAGGGGAGTCAGAAATTACAAAATCCTCGTCCGAACTCGATGTCACGACTTCCCGATATACTGTGTAAAAAAAAATTATATATATACAGGGCGTCCCAAAAAATGTATACACACTTTAACAGCTGATAGCTCAATTGATGTTTCTTTCTTTCCAAGTTAAACCCATTAGAATTAATAATGGCAGTCAGACTAAGCTTTGAACAAAGGAAATTCATTCTAAAATGCTACTGGAAGTGTGAAAACGCAGTTGAAGTGCAAAGACAGTTTAGGGTGGAGTTTCAAACAGATCCACCAACGCGACTTACCATCACTCGAATTAGAGATAAGTTTGAAGCCGATGGAACTGTTCAGAATGTCCACAAGAAGCGTTCCGGAAGACCACGGACATCGACAAGCCCCACAAAGCAAGAAAGAGTACTGGAAACGTATCACCAAAGTCCAAGAAAATCTGTGCGGCAAGCGAGTCGTGAGGTAGGAATTTCAGAATCGTCTGTCCAACCCATTTTGAAGCGCTGTCAATGGAAAAGTTACATTCCAAGATTAGTCCATGCTATTAATGAAGATGATCCGGACCGAAGAGTGGAGTATTGCGAGTGGTACTTGGCACGATGTGGATGTGGATTGGACGAAGGGGTTTCGTAGAATACCCTCCGCGTTCACCAGACCTCACACCACTAGACTTTTTCTTATGGGGATACTTAAAAGACAAAGTCTACGCTATAAAACCTGCAACAGTCGCTGAATTGAGAGCAGCCATTGAACGAGAATGCACACAAATACCAAACGAAATGTTTCGTGATGTTTGCGATTCCATTGCTTCGCGTTATCAGCAGTGCCTGGACCAGAACGGACGTCAGTTTGAAAACAGGCGTTGACAAAACAATTAAATAATGTCTGTAGATTCTATTACATTTTGAAAATGAAATGTATTTTAATAAACACTGCCTTTATAATTATTTAAAGTGTGTATACATTTTTTTGGGACGCCCTGTATATATATATATATATTATATATATATATATATATACATATATATACACACACACGAGTCCTACAGACCCGTCTAAATACTGATGGTGATAGTAAAGAAGAGCTATTTAGCGAAAACTTTTATTGGAAGGATTTACAGCATGACAAATTCAAAAACAAACTCGAGTCGGGAATAAGCTTCATATAATTCCTTTAAGATGACATTTAACATTAAATAAATAAAACTTTAAATATATTTTTTTTTAAATAATATATTGCGTCACACCACAACCAATTTTCAACTTTTAAATCTTAGGGAATAATTTCAATTTTTTATTACTTTTATGAACCCAATACTAAATCCATAACTGTGTGTGTGTGTGTGTGTGTGTGTGTGTGTGTGTGTGTGTGTAGTACATATTTCTAGTGACTTTGACAACCAGTGTCGGTTGTTGTACACTTGATGCGAGTAGCAGTAAAGTGCCATGCAAAAATCATTACTAAAATGCTTAATGCATTTTGCGAAGTAGGACCTACATTAATACTTTCATACCTGAATTACGAAATTTTTATTTACATTTTTTTTCCTGTTGAACCTAAAATAACCTAATATTCAAATCGTAAGACTCCAAATTCAGATCATTATGCTCAAAATCGATTGTCAAACACGTGTTGCCATAAGGGAACGGTCCAAGTTAAAGGGTTAACCCTTTAATGTCGACCGTTGCCTTATGGCAACATAAGCGTCACAATCGATTTTCAGCCTTAGGATCTGATTATTAGAGGTTATTTTTGCTTGAACAGTAAACTTTAAAAAAAAAAAAAAAACTGCAGACACGCACACATCTATCTGCCTACTGAAAGATTCAGCTACCGATTTGTGGTACAAAAATATACGAAATGGTAAATTACATTTATGCGTCACGCGCTTTATTTATTAAACGAAGATAGTTTGTTTAATTACGCACGCCTGTAAAATAATGGTAATGCAGAGGTCTGTCCCGAAAAAATTTGATGGTAGCAGCAATGTAAAATTTTCTGTTTTGCTGTATGTGGTAGAGAAGAAAATTATTTAACATTATGACAGGAATTTCTAAACTTATCTATAGAGGCGGTGCTCTGCGGTACGAACTATATTCTCAAATGATATATGAATTTAAAGAGTAGTCTTAATATTACACACAAGCAGTAAAGCCTTTAAATCAGCATTTCTTAACCTGGGGGAAATTTTAGGAATCCAGGGGGATTTATGGCAGAATTCTGTTTGGTGATCATATAATTAGTACGCATTAAGTCTGCTAATGTTATTAAATTTTGTCTTCGAGGCTACTTTTTTCCATATCCTAATGGAGGGGGAAATCGGGTAGGGCGACCTGGTCAAAGGGAGAAATGACACGAAAAAGGTTAAGAACCGCCTCTTTAAATTATAGTGACACGCGTTTCGCATCGTTAAGGGCAACAACAAACTTCGACCTTCTGAAAAATAACTACTCCCCGCAATAAAACCCCAAATTTCCCACGCTAACATTAAAGTTCCCACGGGAATTTCCCGTCATTTACCTGACTTCTAAACCATTTTATTATTATTATTATTATTACTGCTCTAAAACGATCGCAAGAATTAGTCGCCATTTTTACACAAACAAACTCCTCAGACGAGAAATGTAAACCGCAAAACCAAATCGAGTCACACTGTCGCGTTTTAAGAGTTAAATCCGACACCGTGAGAAAATAAAACCAAAGGTGTGGAAGTAACACTATCTATAAGAATGTATGGAGGAACGTAATGACAAATGAAACTAAATAAAGATTCATATACAGGGTGTACATAAAGTCAGGATCTATTTTTGTGAAGCACTTGGAAATTATATGGAATTCAATCATAAAATGAAATGATAAAGTGGTAACATTTATTAAATAATTAAGAGTAGGATTCGACGTGACGCCCATCAGTATCCCTGCACAGCTCAAATCGTTCCGCAGCATTTCTAAACACATTCTGGAGCATTTGCGGGGTTGTGTTATCTGCAGCAGTTCGTATACGTGTACGTAAGTTTTCAAGACTCGTAATCTTCGTCTGATAGACGTGCGATTTGATAAAGCCCCATGCAAAGAAATCTAAAGGGGTTAAATCTGGTGATCTCGCTGGCCAAGGTCTGTTGTTGCTTCCGCGTCCGATCCAGCGATTTGGAAAACGTCTATTTAGATCAGTGCTCTTCAACCTTTTTATGCTTACCGCCCACTTTTGTAACTTTTGAATCTCCGTATCGCCCACCAAAATTAAAAATGCAAAAACTCAAACTAAAAGTTATATACCCTGCATAAAACAACAAAATTAATTGCAATTACCTTTAGATTAATGAGATCCATCGCCCACTAGTGGGCGGTACCGCCCAGGTTGAAGAGCACTGATTTAGATAATCCTGAACAATTTTGGCATAGTGACAAGGAGCACCATCATGTTGATAGACGACGGTACTAACAATCCTATCCCCGTCGTCTATCAACATGATGGTGCTCCTTGTCACTATGCCAAAATTGTTCAGGATTATCTAAATGGACGTTTTCCAAATCGCTGGATCGGACGCGGAAGCAACAGACCTTGGCCAGCGAGATCACCAGATTTAACCACTTCAGTTTTCTTTGCATGGGGCTTTATCAAATCGCACGTCGATCAGACGAAGATTACGAGTCTTGAAAACTTACGTACACGAACTGCTGCAGTTAACACAACCCCGCAAATGCTCCAGAATGTGTTTAGAAATGCTGCGGAACGATTTGAGCTGTGCAGGGATACTGATGGGCGTCACGTCGAATCCTACTCTTAATTATTTAATAAATGTTACCACTTTATCATTTCATTTTATGATTGAATTCCATATAATTTCCAAGTGCTTCACAAAAATAGATCCTGACTTTATGTACACCCTGTATATTAATTAATCACGGGTTAACGATACTGCTATCTACATTAACTTCGACTCCTCCCTCGCTGGGGTTGAAACGCGGTGAATTCTTTACTGCAGCATTAACTAATTCTACACCTTTTGACTAAGTGATCCACACGAGAATACGGATTACCAAATCTTGATAACGAGAACAGCCTACAGACCGCTGTTGTTTTTAAACCAGGGCCACCAAGTATGTACGTAAGCTATTTCGTGTGTGTACCAGCTTCATTGTACTTTATTGTACCTCCAGTCCAGAAATTTATACGAAAGAAAATCATCGTATAACAGTTTATAAACCTTAAGTTCCTGTTCAGGCCCATGCCGGGCTTACAGATACATAAATATATACAAATACATACGAGTCCAGTGTTGTGCGCGGTACTTGGGCCAAAATGTAGCGGCGCTACCGCTACTTTTGAAAAGCATTCGAAATTGGAATAATAATAATAATAATTCCCCAATATGTATGTGTAATTTGTGCAAGTATTAGAAAAGAGCAACAATGTACATATCTGTAAATCACAAATTCAGTAGCTAAATTGTTGCTTTCAGTTAGTGAACAGCTGTGCAAGGAAAAAAAAAGGTTTATACTGTATAGAACAATAGGACATGAATAAAGCAGGCAAAAGGAAGAAACTAATATCTAGTTACATTTTCTATAGTGGTGGATAGTAGAAAATGCGTTAATTCAATTCACAAGTTCTTTTATTTGACTGCTAATAATGTAGGAATAAGTGCTATTAGTAGAACTGGACTATTTCATACTACTTTTTGACCACACCCTAGTCAAAATAATAGTCAAATACGTATTATTTATTTATAATAAAGTAAGTGCGACTACACGTGCGCGACAGCATCAGGAACTCTATGCTAACCAAGCTAAATATAGCCCATTCCAGCTGATAACGGCAGGCAGACTTCCAACTACCACCATGTCGTTGCTAGTAGCCCAAATTTAATTTTTCGTTGCTTTTATTTATTGTAATATTAAAAGTAGCGAGTAGTAGTTGGAATTCCTCTAAAATGTAACGCCCCTACCGCTTTCGCTACTTTTCCTCAAAAGCAGCGGCACTACCGCTACTCCCAACACTGCATATGACATATGTTCGAATGAAGGGATTATGAAAAGGACAGGGTCTCGAATTTTATATTGATAGGGTTCCTGCCTAAACAGACGCATAATCCAAATTAAGCCTGTATTGTAAGCCGAATACACGTATAGACGAAATAAAACTAAATTCTAATAGTCTATATGCGACATTATTAGATTTACAGAAACGCATTTTAAATCTTAGCAAACAAACAGGATGTGCCTACTTTGTTTACACGCCTACCTGACTCCTTTTTCGGTTGGTTCATCTCCAGGTAATCCCCAGACTTTGTTATTTCCTCCACTTCATTTACGCCAATAGGAGGTTCCTCCCTCGGAATAAGTAAACTAAGGTTCCTCCTCCGCAAACCTAGTACAGTATTTATTAAAAAGACGCTGCTATGAATTAACTATCATTAAGTTATACGTACTGTGTGTATATATATATATATATATATATATAAAAACGTTAGATATAGTTTTTAAACGGGTATACTCGAAATATGATCAACTATTTCAAACAGTAACAGGCCTATACCCAACATTATGAAAATATGATAAAAATAGGGTTCCTTCAAGGACAGGACTTAAATTAATGCCAGGAATCACCAGTAACCCATTAGATGTCCAGGTCGACGAGTCTTCCACTAATAAAAATTTTGAAAAAGAAATCAATCTGGGAACAATGCAGAAGAGAGATAAAATCTTATTGTCAGGAATAAATAATCTTTACACCACGCACCCTAAACCAATTTACTTTTATAGTATATGGGTACGGTATATATATATATATATATATATATATAATTTCTCTCTCACGCACAAGGTAGTGGAATTCAGATTAAATGAATTAGCTTTGTAAAATCAAAATCCGTCGGGATACAACGCACTCGCCGCAGTTCACATTTCCAACAATAGGTCGGTAAATCCTAAATTATTAAATAAATAGTCTACATACAATCTACATATTTAATTTGGTTAGTTTGGATGGTACCGTAGCGAATGAGGCCTATGAAGCTTTTAAACTACGAATCTAGTCTTCACAATGTGAAAAAAATAATAAACCGTTTGGAATTTCTCACCTCAATATTTATAATCATTCACAATAGGATGTTGTACATGTATTTTATAATACCGTAATGAAATGCAAATCAAAACGGTTTACATACTTCCTGTGTGTGCGTGTGTGCGTGCGTGTGCGTGTGTATTTCATTAAAGATGTGCGCGGACGCGCAATTTATTAGAGCGCCAAGTCCAGTGAAATTGCCATAAAAAATGGTAAATCCAAAGAGTAATATAGTTATTGAAGTATAAAACCATCAATTCACTGAAAAACGGGACTATTGAGGTTGGCCACTATAGCGTAATTCTATTATGTATGCAAGATGAGTACGAAGACCAAACATCAGGATGGAGGTTATCTGAACAAAAAGCTTTTACCTACTCTATTAGATCACCGAGGAAGTTGTCTGGCCTACTTTTAAGAACTATTAATAGTGTGCAACACACTATTACAAAAAAATAAACGTATTAGTCTACTGTAATATAAGGCATTATGAGCTTCATTTCACTGCGGAAATGTAAAGTAAAATGCATATTCAAAGAAAATGATTTATCAACTGTAAAGACTTTTTAATATGTATTTTTAATTGCCAGTACAGTATAAATAATTATGCTTCTTGAAACCAAAAAGTCATTAATAACAATATAATTGATGTATCAATAAATAATTCAAAAAGCACACTCATAATATAATTAAATAATTAATATACCTTTCGGGTAGGCTATTAAAAAAATAATAGTGCTGACCAGATATAATCAATGAAGAATCAAGATTTTTGTGAATGACAGCATACACATTTAAGCGGTCATTCACTGCTGAAAAGGGGCAGTGTTTATGATTTTTAAGCCCCGCCCACATTGACGTCATCACGCTATCTCTACGGGAGGTATGACATAGATATTTATGCCTCTAATTATATTATTTTAAGCGGTTTTTTTTTTCAGTTTCATTATTATTATTGGTATACTTCTATTATATAGTTTATCTCTACGATAATAACAATGTGTATTTATTAACATATATATATAACCTTTGGTTTGCCTCCGCCCGACTTGTTCATTCTGACGAAGGTCAAGCTTTTCATTCCACCTTAGACCTACAGTTTAATGTGGAATCCGAACCTCGCCCACCAACCAGCCCAGCAGCGCTTTAACTCATTTATCTACCAACCACTTTCTTTATTGTGTGGAAGGATGAACAGCTGGGTTTTGCTGGGTGCCGCCTGCCGTCACCGGGTCTCGATCCTGGAGCCGATGGATTAGTAGTCAACGGCGCTAACCACTATATATATTATTTATATATAATCAGGTTTTTTCACTAAAACACGAATTAGATCCAATTTTATTGTTTTATAAAATGTTAAACTATTTACTGTATCAGTACGTATTGATGCTCCATTTTAAATTCCAGACGGCTCTAATGTGTAGGTCTATAATATATAGGCTCGTGTTCGGTTTGGCGGGTATAGCCTAGGCATCTAGGCCTAAAGGGCAGTTCTTCCGATTTTATTTATTTTTATTAAATATTTTACCCAAACTAACAAAATATTTAGACGCTTTTTCGTTATTTACCCACATTTTTTTTCGGTGATTAGTAGCCAGCCCATGCTTCTTGAGCCAACCAATAGTGTCCTTTGTAGTAGCCGTCAAACGATGTAGTTCTCATAAATTTGAGGGCGTACAGAGCTAGAACCAGTCGTGATACTTTCATTAAAACTACAAAAATATCACAACTTAACCTAACCAATTGTGAAGGGCATACAGTTGACCTAACCGGGGATTCAATTAACCTTTTAATTATATATAAAAAAAAAGCTATATACAATAGCAGAAAAATAAAAAAAAAATGAGGGTAAATAACGAAAACGTGTCAATATTTAATCAAAATAAATAAAATCTTTTTGGAAAAGTCTATTTCAAAACCGGGGCCACTAAACGGAAGAAGTTCCGCTTAAAGCCTAAAGGGTTTAACTTTGAAGGTTATAACAAGGTTAATGTAGGCTTTAGAGACTACCTAGGACCCTTCGGTATTTTTTTTTACAAGAGTACATTACAGGCTTTTGAGGAAGTTTGGAATTTTAAGTTAGTTTTAATATATAACCTAACCTATGTTTTTGATGTTGTTTGAACGAAATTAACCTTGGTTCAAACCGCATCAGAAAAACAATTTTGATTTACAAAGCTCGTAATGTACACTTGTAAAAATTTACCGACCCTTCTAGGCTAATCACCTTAGTACCTAGCTGTATAATAATAAAGATTTTATATAAAAGGTGATCCAGAGAAATGGGACCCAAAAGAAACCCCTGTAACTCTTAAAGTATAAGTCCTTTTATAAAATCATACGCATCATTCGAAAGAGGATAGTTACAAGTTTGTACAGGATTGTATAGGTTTTGACAAGACAAGACAAGATAAGATACAAAACAAAATAAAAGTGTTAGTTAAAACTAACCCTTCAAGATGACTGCATGGAATGTGGAACAGCTGCGTTTCATAACTCAGCAATATTATGAGCATGGAAGAAGTGTAGTTTCAGCTCAAAGATTTTTCAAGACAAATTTTCAGATGTCAAAATCACCTAAGAGCTGAAACTACACTTCTTCCATGCTCATAATATTGCTCAGTTATGAAACGCAGCTGTTCCACAGTCCATGCAGTCATCTTGAAGGGTTAGTTTTAACTAACACTTTTATTTTGTTTTGTATCTTATCTTGTCTTGTATTGTCAAAACCTATACAATCCTGTACAAACTTGTAACTATCCTCTTTCGAATGATGCGTATGATTTTATAAAAGGACTTATACTTTAAGACTTACAGGGGTTTCTTTTGGGTCCCATTTCTCTGGATCACCCTTTATATATATATATATATATATATATATATATATATATATATATATATATATGTTACAGTCAATGTCTAAACTCAGGCAATTTGTAAATTGACTGAAATTTTAGGCAATGTGTCATTGATGATACACACAAAACCTAACCTAACCTTTCTGGTAATGCTGCATATGCATGCCCACTGGTCCAATATGCTGCCTAAAAATTAATTAGGTTAGGTTGTTTTGTGTGCATCATCAATTTGACACATTGCCTAAAATTTCAGTCAATTTACAAATTGCCTGATTTTAGACTGACTAACATATATATGTACTTCCCCAACTTCCCAATCAACTGACCCTTACCACTTCCACACCCCCACTGGACCAACCAATCCCCCCTTAAACATTTCCTCCGATTTGAATTATTGCCTTCATATCCAAAGTGCTTCAGAATAGCGCACTGCCTTGACTTAATTCAGTGACGCAACGAAAAGCTTTTCCTTTCCTCTTTTTGTGTTAAACTAAACCCCATCTCAAAAGACCTTCCGAAAGTACGATTGCAACACAAATTTTGTCGGGAGAGGAAGGAACGACTTTTCATTGGTGGTACTGGTCGTACTAGGGAAGTAAGAGTTGGATACTAGGGAATGTAAACGTATAAAATTTAAATTATTTCAAAGGACACCGGACAGGTAATATACGTATGTTTGTACATACAGACGCATGTACTAGGAAAATAGTACCCCGTAGTCTTATCTATGGCGGTACAACCATGAAGCCAACTTTTGAGGGGGGGGGAAGCCTCATAATTCAAATAAATTGTGCTAAAGAATTTCCCTCTAGGTTTTAGATAAATAATGTCTGACTACGGTACCTAGCAATATCTAATTTACATAAGCGAGTTTACACATTTTAAACTTAAACCTTTTCAAAAAGCTAAGCCTAACTGACAGGACCACTTACCATATTTAATAGAAAAAGGATGCAGTCTAATTCATTAATTACACAGCCAATATTAACCTAACAGGCTTGTATTAAAACTGGTATTTTTCTGATGACAAACATCGATGATCGATGGCCTGCTTGCGGTCTCGTCTTAAAATTGATGTATCTAAATTTACCCAGGCTTTAGGCCTATGCTGATTCTATATAGGCCCAGGCTGGAGTAGTAAGTTACAGACCTCAATGAAAAATAAACTGTCATTTTGTAAATTAAAGATTTAGGCTAAATAAGCTTTGAAGTTCGACCTGACAGAGGGGTAACACCGTTCACTTTTCTTAAGTAGGTTCTATACTAGTTAATTAATAATATTGTTGTCTGTAGGCTCAACATAAATTGTAATAAAGTTATATACACAAATATTTAGCCTGAAGCGAGCGTTTATACGTTAATGCTTATAATTACACTGTAACCAGTACACTTAATATCATATTACATTAAGGCCTACAACAAATTAGTAGGCTATCTTACAGAACACACATTAACGATGTTCAGCAAATGCTGTAACAGTAAAAATTTTATAAATCGCAGTTGGAACCTAAACTCATTCGTAAAAACTATAATGGTAACCTTTAACAAATAACATTGCCAAATACAACCAGCGAACACATTCTTATAGCACAATTAATTACCAGTTCTAAAACCCGAGTCTCAATCCTTCACTAAGCGAAATGCTAAAATATAAAGGCTCATACACAATAATAATTAACTACGATAAAATTTAAAAAAAATAAATGTACAGCATAAAGAAAATAAAATATATGTAAAAAAAAAAAATAAAAAAAAATAAATAAAACTGCTACATGGCAACTCCGTTTAATCAGCTGACCGGTCGGTACAGGTGGGTTGTTCAAAACAATCTGACCACTCGTTCCCATGAAACTATTTTATTACACATGTACGCCATCTAAAAACTGCGAGAACGTTCATTGAAATGTTTATAAGAAAGAAATAAAATATAAAGACATATTGGAAGGGTTTTTAATTGCGAACTACGGAACTCGACACAAAGCATTTAAAGTTATGGACCAAGTTTTTTGATTTATGAAAATAGTCGCATACACACTTTGATATTTTAACTTTAACTCACACGCACGCGCGCGCTCACACACACACACACACATATATATATATATATATATGCGTGGAATATCGAAGTATGTATTTGTAGTTGGTTCGTGGCTGCAGTCCGAAAGGTATAATTTAAGACAAAATAAATCTGCGCTGTCAGAAGAAGACTTTTAATTATGTCGGAAATTGCTCTCTGAATTCAGCAATAAGAGTCGGAGGTTCTTTGAGAGGGAAATCGGGAGAAGAAAGTGAAAGTGGGAGAGAGAGAGAGAGAGAGGAGAGAGAGAGAGAGGTAAAACAAATAGGTAAAGAAATGTAAATAAGAATACTAACTTTATATATATCGTATATGTATATATATAAAGTAAAGTGTGCGTGTGTGTGTGTGTGACTGAAGAAAATAATGACAAAAAGTGAAGGATTTAAAGGTGTGGCTAACACAAATGAAAAGTAAGACCTTCTGACGTCATAAATGTCCCAATTTTAATTTAATTTAGACCTAAAGAATAGCCTTTGTAATATATTATATATATATATATATATATATATATGAAGAAACAAAATCAACTAAAATAGACAATTTTTTTTTACGACTAGTGTAACTTATTTTCTTATTTTTAAGCTAATTAAGAAAAATGGAAAAAAGTGGCCAGCATAAATTTTATGAGGAAAAGAACTTAGATTTTAATGGAATTCCATTAGCAATAAATTAAAATCTATTAAAACAAACTTAGCAATGTCCTT
>JAJOZX010005428.1:265000-310390 GCA_023014485.1 Bathynomus jamesi
AAATCTATAATTAGATTTTTTCTATCACGTCTAGATTTTGTGTAAAATGCAAATCACTTTTAGTAAAATTTTCTACCACGTCCAGATTTTGGTTTAATCGGCTTAATGCCAGTAATATGAAACTTGCTTTTCAAGGTTAAAGCAATTTTTTTGCCAACTATATATAAATTCGAACAATTTTGATAAATAAAATTTATCCCGAGTTGGCAACACTGAGTCAAGAGCATAGTAACGGGCAACGGCCCAACGGTCAGTCAAGCAGAACGGTTGTTGAAGCTCTCTGCTGATGAGCAAATGACAGGTTGTGGTGACTTGTGTTTTTATAGCATTTGTTTTGTACTACGGTGTGTATTTCTTTTTATTTTGCACATCGTAATAATTACTTTCTACGTTTTTTCAGATATTGTATGGTAATTCAAAATGGCATCAAATAGACGTGCTTGTGTAAATCACCCAGACAACTTCTGCTTTGTCTGTGGACAATATACACCTAAGCCACAACGTAGAAACATAACAACAAAGATTAAACTTGCCTACAAGTGTTATTTTGACTAAGTTAGGAGACCAACAGAGGGACTGGGCACCACATATTTGCTGTGCACAGTGCAATGCAATGTTAATAGCTTGGATGAATGGTAAAAGAAAAGCTATGCCGTTCTCAGTCCCCATGGTTTGGCGTGAGCCGAAAAATCACTTCAATGATTGTTATTTTTGTTTGACAAAGATTGCTGGTTTCACAAAGGAAAACAAATCAAAGATCACGTACCCAAACTGCGAATCAGCAATGAAACCAGTACCACATGATGAAACAAATCCACCACCAGTTCCACCAGCAACGATAACAGACAGCAGTTCATCTGAAGATTCTGCTAGTGATATAGAAACAGGGAAAGATGGCATATATGTTCCAGATGCAAATATTTCCCCACATTTGTTAAGTCAAGCGGAGTTAAATGACTTAGTGCGCGATTTGGAATTACCAAAAGAAAAGGCAGAGTTGCTTGGTTCAAGACTTCAAGAATTTAATCTTCTCCAACCAAACACCAAAGTTTCCCATTTCCGCCATCGCCATTTGCAGTTTTAATCATTTTACTTACAGGAAGAAAACGTTTGTTTCTGCCACGATATCAGTGGTCTGATGCAAGGGATTGGCTGTCGCTATGATCCAAAAGAATGGAGACTGTTCATTGACTCTAGTAAAGCTAGCCTTAAAGCTGTATTACTGCACAACGGCAATGAAAAACCTTCAATACCTGTAGCACATGCCACTGGCCTTAATGAGACTTATGAATCGATGAAACTGCTGTTAAGACTCATCAAATATAAGGACCACACATGGAATATTTGTGGCGACCTTAAAGTTGTATCATTACTTCTTGGGTTACAGTTGGCTACACAAAGCATATGTGCTTTTTGTGTCTATGGAACAGCAGAGATGACAAGAACCACTACAAAAAACATTGGCCATCATCTAGAACTGAACATGTTGTTGGTAAATACAATGTGAAACACCCAGCACTTATTGACCCTCAGAAAGTACATCTTCCACCACTTCACATTAAACTTGGCCTTATGAAAAATTTCGTGAAGGGTATGGATCATCAAGGTAGTGGTTTCCAATATTTAAAGGATAAATTCAAAGGAATATTGACAGATGCTAAGCTAGAAGCTGGAGTTTTCACTGGACCACAGATCCGCAGTGTCATCCACGACTCATCGTTTCCATCTAACCTAAATGAGAATGAACTAGGAGCATGGACATCTTTCGTTGAAGTTGTCAAAAATTTTCTTGGAAACCACAAAGCTGAAAACCACCGTAAACTCGTAGAAAACATGCTTAAATCTTATGAAATAATGGGGTGCAGAATGTCTTTGAAAATTCATTTTTTACATTCTCATCTTGACTTCTTCCCGGCCAACCTTGGGGCTGTAAGTGACGAGCATGGTGAGCGCTTCCACCAACAGATCTCAGTTATGGAAAACAGATATCAAGGTAATTTCAACCCAAATATGATGGGAGATTATTGTTGGTTCCTGCAGAAGGAGAGCTCGTCATCCTACAAGCGACAAAGGAAGAGGACACACCAAAGTTTCACTTAAGAACAGGAATTTGCCTTTCAGTAGTAACAACAAAATACTAACGCGCTTTGGGTGGATGGTTGGGCGCAGGGGTGGTAACTCCGCCAGCGGAATTCCGCTGTCTGTCTTAAGCCAGAATAAAGAAGGAAAGACATCCCTGTTCACTAATTATTTAAGTATGCTTAACATAAAACGTGGCACGGAAAAGTAGCTTAGACGGCTTTCGTAATAGAAGCGGGTGAGAAAAAAAAATGAAAAATAGGGGTTTTCGGTTACACAAAATCTGGACGTGATAGAGAAATTTTGATATCAGATCTGAAATCAGCATCAGCGCTTTAGTAGGAATCAGTAGTTCACGTGTCTGTAACAAAAAAAAAGTTGAAATTTGTTGCCTAGTGTAATTAATTAGTTTTAAATTGATAATTATTTAGTTTTGTAAAAATTGGTTGTTGCCAATGTACAGGCAGTTTTTACATAGTGGAGCCGCCTCGATGGGCCGACGTGGCCCCTAGTGTGCCCACTATAAAAATGTCTTATGTTCTTATGTTCCTTGTGGTTCGGAACCCACGTAAAATTGTAGGTCCACTCCGCCACCACGGAGGACATGCACAATACACAATTACGAACACAGTTAGGTAGACCAGCCATGAGTGGATCCTAGGGTCTTTGTTGGTCTGAAACATTATAACATTTATATATATATATATATATATAATATATACACTTGGAGGCTACGAATAACTATATTCAAGGAGTGCTCCTACACGGCACACGAGTGCCACAATCCAACACTGTTGCACTGTTGGATTGTGGTCACTTGCAGCTTATATATACTGTATATGCAGTAAAATCACAGAATAACACGTGATCTTATTAATAAGCAAACAACCACAGGGAAAAGGAAAAGAAACACGAAATCCGAGCGCTTTCGTGATATATTTACATCTTCAGGGAAAAACAAGTAATAGGAATAGTACTATTACTTGTTTTTCCCTGAAGATGTGAATATATCACGAAAGCGCTCGGATTTCGTGTTTCTTTTTCCTTTTCCCTGTGGTTGTTTGCTTATATATATATATATATATTATATATATATATAAAAGCCGATAATTTTGTATATACATATACAGAAAACATTGGCATGCACTGTTATATTGTCGTGCTTCAGAAAACACCTTAAGACCTCGGTCCCCTATAGACAATTTTTTAACCCTCAGGATCATTCGACCGAAAGACGGTGCAAGGAGATAACTTTGAGTGAGCCTGTTTCGTGAGAGAGAGAGAGAGAGAGAGAGAGAGAGAGAGAGAGAGAGAGAGAGAGAGAGAGAGAGAGAGAGAGAGAGAGAGAGTAATAAAATGAAAATATGAACGACAAAAGAAAGTAAGAAAGAGAGAAAGGAAATTAAGAGAAAGCGAGAGAGATCGGGATGAATGTATATTTGGAGAGTGCCAATAAGTGCCATTATTCCGTGGACAGGATGAGACCTCTTTAAATACTTTGACCATAGCGAGTAATCTCAACGGCCCCGAGCTGCCTTTTCGGTCGAAACTCGTGCCACCTTTAACCTTAAAATAAACCTTACGTTCATATGGACCTCATTACCTCATTGCCCCAGAACATTCTACAGTATATATATATATATATATATATATATATATATATATATAGAGAGAGAGAGAGAGAGAGAGAGGAGTGTTTGTTAGTTAGTTACAATACATTTTTTACTTCATCTAATTTTATAATGGTAAAACGTTCTCTCTCTCTCTCTCTCTCTCTCTCTCTCTCTCTCTCTCTCTCTCTCTCTCTCTCTCTCTATATATTATAATATATATATATATATTATATAATATATATATATATATATATATATAATATATATTTGAAACAGCAACTAACCTTCTCTTTTAAAACCAAATTTCGTTTCATGGTGTAAAATATTTTTCTTTTTTAATATCTAGAATAAATGGTGGTGCCTGGCACTCGTAGAGAGTGCCACAAGGCATTAGCCTTGCGTTTAAGCAACTATAAATAAATGAATAATTCAGTTGTGTGTGTATTATATACATACATACATGTGTGTGTGTGTGTGTTGCAGCAATTCTATAATAAAACATCTTAGTTGATATTCTGGCATGTGTCCTTCTTACATTATAACAATGCACTTGAAATTTTTATTGAGTTTAATGTTTTGCAACCAGGTGTTCGACAAAAGTAAAAAATAAATTAACAGGTAAGAAAACACGTGCACATTTGCATGTACAATTCAGTGTTACGTAATGATAATTTTCGTACATTTTTTTAGAACTGGCACTGACAGTGTTATAGTTTTATTGCTATATATATATATATATATATATTGTGTGTTGTGTGCGTGTGTGTTCACCCGAATAATTATATAATGGATCTTATTATTATTAAATCCAATAAATTTGCGCCTCGTTCTTTCTACAAATAAATACTTATGTTAATTCATCAATTAATTAATTAATAATTATAATGCTGTGATTTTAATGCATCTCGGAGAGTTATCTTAAAATATATAATTATTATTAATTATTATTATTTCTATAAATATACGTTACAAAATTGCGAAGATAATTATGGAAACACATGCAAAGCTCCTCATTTGGTTAATTAGTTATTATTATGTGAATTAAAAATCATAATGCAAATATTATAATTAAGAGTTACGATTACATTCCTCTTTATACACAAGCTCGCTTCGCTCGACTATAAGTGAATGAAAATATTATGAGCATTGCACCGTAAAAAATCTTAGTTTACTCGCGCCCGAATTGTTCATTCTGACGAAGGTCGAGCTTATTACATCCACCTTAGACTTACAGCTCAAAGTGGAATCCGAACTACGACCCGACCAAGGTGGTCAAACATTACAAAGTCTTCGCCCGGACTCGATCCGACGTCCTCAGCATCTTTACCACTTGACTAACCACGGTACCCATTTATGTACGAACCAGTATTTTTTTGAAGGAGCGAACAACTGGAAAAGCCCACTTCAATTTTTAGGGCACCGATGACGTCATGCATTCGCATTAAATAATTTATTCTTTACACTTTAAAGTAAACTTTAATTTTTTTTTTTTTTGTGATTGTCCAAATATGAAACAGTATCAACACTGAGACAAAATGATATCGCGAGTCTTCCTTTTAAACTAAGCTGAAACTATATTTGACTGCCGACTACATAATGTAGCTAGATATCATTTTATACATACGTACACGCATATACCCTGACCCTCTACATACCTGACAATGGTGTTGCGAACTGCTAATACTCTGAATGGGTGTAAAACGGAGCAGTGCTTTGTAAAACTAGTGAAGCTTTTACTTTTTGTTTAAAACTCAAATTTGTAAACAATATGTGCAAAAAACTTATATATATATATATATATATATATATATATATATTGCCCTGACCTTTGACTTTGGCATTTTAAGTTGAGTAACAATTTGATGCCAAAATGGCAAACAATTATCTAACTGCAAAGCGTATGTCGTCATATTTAAGATATAAACTTTTTGCATCGGCAAAAGGATTAACATTACTCCCTGTGGAGGAGTTGTGTATATGCAAAACAAGAGTACATTTAACACACACACACACGTTTAATTTCTTATGAATAAAAAATCCCGATCATTATATTATATGTACGAGTATATATACATAATGATTTTGGCGCTTCTTTTTCTTCTAATTGTGTGTGTGTGTGGGGGGGGTTGCTTTTGCGGGCATTCGCCCTTGGCCCCTCCTTCCTGCATAAAAAAATATATATCAGTGTACATTGGATGATATTGTGGTTGTGAGAGAGAGAGAGAGAGAGAGAGAGAGAGAGAGAGAGATGTAAACTCTTGTGACCTTGCTCAAGGCATTTGTTTATAAAAGGTATCAAAATCATATAAGTCACTTATCATTCCAGTTGCGAAAGAGGACCTCTCCGCATCTCTACACTCCGCATTCCACACGTATGTACATACGTACACCGACAAATATGGAAGGGGTATATACAACTTCTAGAATCCTGTAGGGACTTTGGTTACACAAAACTTGTTAGACAAAACGATGCTCTGAACTTGCACTTTGATAGAGGGAAGGTTTCGGCAGCACGAAGAATCATTATCGAGTATATCGGAGGTCAAGGCAACAAAAGATCAAAAGACTTACAGTTTCGAAAAATAATTCACCCACAGACCTAAAGTTTCCTTAAAGCATAAAAAGTTACTGATTGGTAATGATTGGGTTTTGTTTCTGACATTTTATTACTGTCACCAAAAATGAATAAAAAAGTTAAAGAAAAACGGAATATTACTAATTAGTAATTTTTAAGTGTTTTTACAAATTTTATATTACAAGGCAAACTTTTTTACCCGAAACTACTTCATGGATTATGCTCTATTTTGCACTTGGTATAATTAGCGTAGATGTCGATAGTAATTACAGTTTTTGTCCCAATACAATATACCTTTCAACCTTTCAACTGTTCCTTGCGATGATTCCTCATTTCACGAAGGTCAAGCTTGTCTCCCCCTCCTTTCGAGTTAGTCTGGTGAAGTAGTGAGTTGGTTTCTTGTACTCTCCACCTCACATAGCCAGGTACGCCCGTCTCATCGGGGATTGTTCTGAGCCAGGCGTCTAGTCTTCTTTTGGAGATGTCCACTGTAACCCCACTCGTGTTCCTTAGGTCTTTGGGCAGCTGATTAAACAGTTTTGGTCCTCTCACAACAAAACTATTTTCTTTCAGGGTTAAGGATGTTCCCTGTCTCGCCTTTAATTTGGGAACACGACACAGTCTTCCTGTTCTACTTTCCACTGTTATTTGGGGAGTTACAGGGTTCAGAGTAAGATTAGGGACTAGTTTCTCCATTATTTTCCAAGTGTAATAATGGTGTATCTCTCTCTCCTCCTTTCCAGTGAATATAGGTTTAATTCGCGTAACCCTTCCCAGTAGTTTAGTTCTTTGCACCCCTTGATTTTGGCTGTGAAGCTTCTCTGAATCCCTTCTAGTTGTCTAATGTTTTCTTTTTTATATGGGCATGTTAGGACCGAGCAGTATTCTAATTTGGGTATGATCAGTGTTTTCAGTAGAGGAATCATTATATTCCTATCCCTTCGTTTAAAGGTTCTCAGTATCTGCCCAGTTACTTTCTTTGCTCTGTTTACTGCTATCTTATTTTGTGTTTCAAATTTCGCATCATCAGTTATTACAACCCCTAAGTCTTTTGCTTTAGAATTTCTTTGAATTTCCTGTCCATTTGGGGTATAATATTCCATGGATTTTAGGTCCTCTCTTTTTCCGTACCGTAACAGCTGAAATTTCTCAGTGTTAAACTTCGTATTGTTGTCTTCCGTCCACTTGCAGATTCTGTTCATGTCGGTTTGTAGAAATCCTATATCCTCTGGGTTTCTTATTTTTCGACTGACCTCTGTGTTATCGGCAAAGGATGTTACTGTGCTGTCTCTGGTGACGTCCTCATCTATGTCAGTTAGCGTGATTATGAAGAGTACTGGAGCTAATACTGTTCCTTGTGGTACTGAGCTGAGGACCTCTGATTCTGATGAAGATGCTTCTTGTACTGTAACAGTGTGACCTAAAAATATATGCCCTCCCCCCAAAAAAAAATGATAAATTATTTTTGGGAGCACCTTTCTGGATCACCCTGTATTGTAGCCTTGATAATGTCTGAAGTACACAGACGAAACATCAGAAAATCTACAATTAAAGCAATAACCTCGTTTTACTCAAGGATTTTTGTTCTGAAGAAAATTTCTTTGAAGACCATATTACTTTCTTAATAATAATAATAATAATTAATAATAATAATAATAATAATAATTAATAGTCAATTTGGGTATCATTTATTACTTAATAAAAAACATTCGAAGGCACTAGGGTGCCAATCGATGCCTGACCTCGTGTGCCTGGGTGTCTTACTATTCACCGAGCGAGCTGCAGCTCTTAAGTTCTTTTCTCTCTTTGGGGGTTGGTCACGACGCGCGAAAAAAGAGGTCGACTCCTCATTATAATCTAAAAATAAGTCGTAAAGCGAGTTGTACATCCACGCGACTCAGTGCTCAATTCACGAACTTTCTTTCTTTACAGTATATATATATATATATATATATATATATATATATATATATATATATATATATATGAAAATTATTTCACGAAAGTAACACGTGAAAATTATTTATGATGAATAAAACCACGAAGGAAAGGAAACACAAATAGGTGCTCAAGCGCTTTCGTCTAATGACATCCTCAGGAACACTGAAGTACATAAAGAGTTACAGCCTATATATAGGTTACAGAAAAAATTAGACGAAAGCGCTTGAGCACCATTCCGTGCTTCCCTTCTCTCGCGGTCCCATTCATCACAAATATCTTTCACGTGCCACCCTCGTGAAATAATTTTCATATATACATATATACATACACAGGGCGTCCCAAAAAAATGTATACACACTTTAACAGCTGATAGCTCAATTGATGTTTCTTTCTTTCCAAGTTAAACCCATTAGAATTAATAATGGCATTCAGACTAAGCTTTGAACAAAGGAAATTCATTCTAAAATGCTACTGGAAGTGTGAAAACGCAGTTGAAGTGCAAAGACAGTTTAGGAGGGAGTTTCAAACAGATCCACCAACGCGACTTACCATCACTCGAATTAGAGATAAGTTTGAAGCCGATGGAACTGTTCAGAATGTCCACAAGAAGCGTTCCGGAAGACCACGGACATCGACAAGCCCCACAAAGCAAGAAAGAGTACTGGAAACGTATCACCAAAGTCCAAGAAAATCTGTGCGGCAAGCGAGTCGTGAGGTAGGAATTTCAGAATCGTCTGTCCAACGCATTTTGAAGCGCTGTCAATGGAAAAGTTACATTCCAAGATTAGTCCATGCTATTAATGAAGATGATGATCCGGACCGAAGAGTGGAGTATTGCGAGTGGTACTTGGCACGATGTGGATGTGGATTGGACGAAGGGGTTTCGTAGAATACCCTCCGCGTTCACCAGACCTCACACCACTAGACTTTTTTTATGGGGATACTTAAAAGACAAAGTCTACGCTATAAAACCTGCAACAGTCGCTGAATTGAGAGCAGCCATTGAACGAGAATGCACACAAATACCAAACGAAATGTTTCGTGATGTTTGCGATTCCATTGCTTCGCGTTATCAGCAGTGCCTGGACCAGAACGGACGTCAGTTTGAAAACAGGCGTTGACAAAACAATTAAATAATGTCTGTAGATTCTATTACATTTTGAAAATGAAATGTATTTTAATAAACACTGCCTTTATAATTATTTAAAGTGTGTATACATTTTTTTGGGACGCCCTGTATATATATATATATATATATATATATATATATATATATATATATACACAAACTCAGAATGGTTCCCTAGAACATTATATGTTAAACACAGACCGTGCATGGAACAAGGAACTCTTCTGGGAAAATTAAATCCACTATAGTCCGAATAAGTAATGGTAATGACAAATACCATAGTTTTTTTCTTTTTCATGATTTTAGCCCGACGTGGGCAACGGGTCTCTCGCAAAGAGATCCCATAAATATAGCTTCCTCACCAGCTATCTGCAAAGCAGACAGGATCCAGCTTTGGGACATGGATCTAGGGTTTAAAGCAAGCCTAGATCCCTACATTCAGAACCTCTATATAAGTAAAAGACTCGTTGCATTCACGTCGTGTTGAATAAATCAAAGAAAAAGGGGGTAACTATTGTATTTTAAGCCAAAAAAAACAAACTTAAACCTCAACCGGGACATTGAGCGTCCACTTTTCAAGGCACGAAACACGTCATTTACCATTACTTATTCGGAATATAGTGGATTTAATTTTCCCAGAAGAGTTCTTTGTTCCATGCACGGTCTGTGTTTAACATATAATGTTCTCAGGGAACCATTCTGAGTTTGTGTATACTAAACGGACGTGTTTCGTGCCTTGAAAGTGGACGCTCAATGTCCCGGTTGAGGTTTAAGTTTTGGTTTTTTGGCTTAAAATACAATAGTTACCCCCTTTTTCTTTGATTTATTCAACACGACGTGAATGCAACGAGTCTTTTACTTATATAGAGGTTCTGAATGTAGGGATCTAGGCTTGCTTTAAACCCTAGATCCATGTCCCAAAGCTGGATCCTGTCTGCTTTGCAGATAGCTGGTGAGGGAAGCTATATTTATGGGATCTCTTTGCGAGAGACCCGTTGCCCACGTCGGGCTAAAATCATGAAAAAGAAAAAAACTATGGTATTTGTCATTTACCATTACTTATTCGGACTATAGTGGATTTAATTTCCCAGAAGAGTTCCTTGTTCCATGCACGGTCTGTGTTTAACATATATATATATATATATATATGAAAATTACTTCACGAAAGCAACACGCGAAAAACATCTATGATGAATAAAACCACGAAGGAAAGGAAACACAAAAGGTGCTCAAGCGCTTTCGTCTAATGACATCCTCAGGAACACTGAAATACATAAAAGGTTACGGCCTATATATAGGTTACAGAAAGAAAAAAAAATAAATAACATACACACAAACATACATATATATATATATATATATATATACACATACATATCTACATACATACATATATATATATATTATATATGCAATAAACGGAGAAGTAAAAAATAAAATTAAATTAATATATATATATATATATATATATTGTATGTTTGTGTGTATGTGTTATTTATTTATTTTTTCTTTCTGTAACCTATATATAGGCCGTAACCTTTTATGTACTTCAGTGTTCCTGAGGATGTCATTAGACGAAAGCGCTTGAGCACCTTTTTGTGTTTCCTTTCCTTCGTGGTTTTATTCATCGTAGATGTTTTTCGCGTGTTTGCTTTCGTGAAGTAATTTTCATATATATTATATATATATTATATATATATATTATATATATATATATGAAAATTATTTCACGAGGGTAGCACGTGAAAGGTATTTGTGATGAATGGGACCGCGAGGGAAGGGAAGCACGGAATGGTGCTCAAGCGCTTTCGTCTAATTTTTTCTGTAACCTATATATAGGCTGTAACTCTTTATGTACTTCAGTGTTTCCTGAGGATGTCATTAGACGAAAGCGCTTGAGCACCTTTTTGTGTTTCCTTTCCTTCGTGGTTTTATTCATCATATATATATATATATATATATATATATATAATCTCTCTCTCTCTCTCTTTTCAGCACCATTCTTAAACAAAATAATGAAAGACAAAATCTAATAATACTGTAGAATATTTTAGTGTTTTCTTTAACAATTTTGCGAAAGTAAAAAGATTTTCTCTCCTTAATGTAAATAAACTCTAAATAATTAATAATTTCCTTTTTAGATATCTGAATTTATGAAAAAAAGGTTAAATAAATAAATAAATACAAAAAAATCCCCAACTTTACATTTCAGCCGCGAGTGACCAATCACAGATCAGATAAGAGTATTCGTTGTCATGGAAACGGATTTTCAGTATCTTCCTAATTTTCCACTTGGAAAGTTACTTCTTCAACATTCCGTTTTCTTTGGTCACGAATTTTTCATGGATTTGTGGCATTTGCTCCGAGATCTGAAGTGATCAGAGTGCAGATAATGTTTTCCCTTCTTTAATTTCAATTTTTTTTATTTATTTATTTTGTTTTTAGACCATGCTCCCTCTTAGTTCTTAAATTTTCTTTTAATTATATTTTTGTTTACAAAATGTATTATTGTCCTGAACGGTCAACAGAATTTAGATTAGTTTTACTTTTATTTTTATGAACGTATACTGTATTTAAATTCTTTCTTTAGTCATTATAAACTGGTATATAACAACAACAGCGTATCAGTAGCATCATTACCACACTCTAAATATAATTAAAATATTATAATTTGGGGAATATATATATATATATATATATAGGGTGAACCAAATGTAGGTGGACAGTAAATGATAACGTTTATTTTGAGAATACATATTTAATTTTTTGTATACTATAATACAAAATAAAATTTAAATAAATTTAGTTATAATATTTAATATATAAAACACAAAACCATAGTTATAATGAACACCATAGTTATAATATAATATAACACAAACCGTATTCAACCTACTGTCCACCTACTTTTGGTTCACCGTGTATATATAATATATATATATATATATATATATATATATAGGCTGTGTGTGTGTTTTTGTGTGTGCGTGTTACAAGTTAGTCTACGAGTATATACAGTTATGAACAAAGAGGCAAACAAAAAACCGAGATCACCGCATTTCTAGATAATACCTAAAAAAAAGTTGAGAAGAATACGAGAAAGTGCAAATAAATTACAGCAAATGACAAATAATTTACAAAGAGAAACGAGCACTCAGTATTTAGTGTGCCCTTCTCGAGTACGGATGATGGCTTCACATCTCAAAAGGCATCGAATCAACCAGAGATTGCGTATAAACTTTCCGTACGGCAATTGTTATGCTATTTCGGATGAACAATACGCCAGAGGTCCCGTACGCTTCTTGGCTTCACTTTTAAGACGCAATTTTATCTGTTTCTACAAATGTTCAAGGGGGTTTAGATCAGGAGTTTTTGAGTGGAAACTTGGACTTCAACCATCCCAATCTGCTCTTGCAACCTCCAAGTGAGTCTTGATAAGTATTGCAATATGCTTTGCAACGTTGTCTTGGCAGAAGATGAATATCCTTACAATTGAACGAACTCCACTCAACAGTGCATAATGAACCACAATTCTTTGGTAGTTCGTCTTATTCATATTTCCATCGATTTTTTATGAGATTTCCCACCCCAGCTAAAGTGAAGCAATCCTACACCATTATAAAATCTTACTTGATACAGTTGGACTCAAACCTTTTATCATCATCGACTCAATAAACTATGACACTCATTTCCATAAAGTTCTATTTTAGTTTCATCACTCCACAAAGCAGTCTTACATTCATTACGCCACTTCTGGTATTCTTTTGCAGACTCGAGGCTCTTTTCCTACCCAAATCACTATGTAAACGGCTTTCTGGCAGCAACTTTTCTTCGCAGACCACTTTCTTGGAGCTTCTTTCCAAAGTACACGCGTTTACAGCAATTTCATGGTCCTCCTAAATGGTTGCACACACAAAATTTCTGGAGATGTCTTTAAGCTATTTGGTATAGAATCTCTAAATAACGCGACCCTATCTCACAGCAGTTATTTTACGATGACCTTGCCTACTACGAGTAGCCAAACTGCCATTTTCCAACAACCGTTGTACGATTTTCTTTGAAGTGCTCCTTTTCATATTTTGAGCCTCATTTCAGTTTCTCTCTGGCTGTGTGTGACCCTGATTTTGAAGAGAATATTTAGGACGTTGATTCACGCGTTAAATCTCCGATGTTCATTTCTTGGTGTAGAGAATTAACAGGCCTTTTCCTAAAATATCTGTAAAACGTAAGATGACCCCAAATCAATTGATATTTTATTACTCTGATAGCGCATGTGGCCTCTTATAAATATTGAAACAATAAAGCAACGGTAATAGAGTCTATTTGACAAATGTAATTATCGTACCAAATTTATACAATTGTTGAAACTGCGCAAGAAACGCCTGAATAGACTTCTCCACCATATCACTACGTATTATGCGATATAGTTTTGTAGGTTATGAAAGGGTTTCGCTCAAAAGATCAGTATTTTGTACGTAAACTAACTCATTAGCTACACTGAGAGCATCATTTCCAAAAGCTTTTTTTAATAATTTCGTTCTTCTCTGAACGCGCGTTGTTCCATTTGAGAGATTTATACGTACTGCAAAACACACCCTCCTTTTAAGCGCTCCAACCAACTACTGACTCATGGTAGCAGATTTTGCTTCAGACTGCAGACGCCAGAGGGCAGGAAGACTCACATATGTAAACGGTTATTTCTTATTTGCATTCATTTGTCCGTAGCAATAAAACTATTGATACTTTTTGATCACTCCTCGTATGTATGTATATGTATATATATATATATATATATATATATATATATATATGTTTCGTGCGTCGGTCTCTTTTCACACGAAGGTCAAGCTGGTGGTCCCACCTCTAGGCCTGGCCTGATAGAGGAGTGATTTGCTCTCTTGCGATCTCCATCGCACATAGCCAGACACAGTCAGCTCATCCGGTACCGTCCTAAGCCATATATTATATATATATATATTAGTGATGTAGCGGATGTCATTTTTTTCACATCCGCGGATGCGGATGCGGATGAGGATGTTTGGTTTCAACATCCGCGGATGCGGATGTCTACATTTTCGTTATTTTTTAGGATATATTCGAGATTTGTTGTGTTTAACGTATATAATAAGTTATTATATAGAGAGAGCTGTAGCTATAATGTAGTATAATTGATTAATTGTACAATAATTGCTGTACTTTTCTCTGAACATATAAAATAATATCAAGCATCTAACTAATATAGAAATCAATTAGTGAATTCGTCTGCAAATAAATTCGTTATATTTTGTTGAGTTTCAGCCACAATTAGAAACCATAATTGTGTTACCAGGATGCGGGACGTGAACCCAACTCAAATGCACCCCACCGACCTCTTTCCCCAACCTCCACCCTTATAGAAAGAGATCTTTAATTAGCTTGATAACTATTTATATTAAGTTTAAAGTTTTATTAGGCATATTTATAAATGAGTAATTAAAATAAAGTAAACTAAGATGTTCATCGTTTAATGTTCAAACTTAATTATAGGAAGGTTATGCTTAAGGAACATTAATTTTTCTGCCAGTCTGTTTCTCTTTTCATCATATATTAAATCCAGCACTGCTAAATAATCTCTCGCTTGGTACGTTTGTTGGAGGACAGGCTAAATGTTTCCTTGCAAGTTTACTCAAGTATGGATAGATATTCTGCGTATTTTTCCACCAACTAATAGGATTGTCACATGCAGCCAGGCGTTTTTCTTGGTGATAGCTCTCGATCATTTTTACTACATCTTTTGACATCGCGTAGGTCTCGTCATTGCTGCTTGACTCAAGAAACTGAGAGACAGATTCTGTGATAGATTTGCTTGTTGAAGGTGTTGGTTCTGTCACTGAAACTTTTATTCTTTTGGTGGGTGGCGAAGCGACAGATTCAAGAGATTGAAGCTCTTCAACTGCTTTGCCAAGTGATGATTTAACTCGTTCTAATGTACTAGGTGAAAATAACTTAGCTTTGTAACGTGGATCTAAGTAGGTTGCAAGAGAGTAACTTCATACAAGAACAGCCTCTCGTCTTGTCGCTTGCATCACTTTTGCACACAATGAACTAGTTCTATTAATATAGTAGAATTTGATAATTTCCGCTTATTAATGACGTTTTATCTCAACGGTCCACATCCGCACGACATCCGCAGTCCAAAGTGCGGATGCGGGTGCGGATGCGAGAAAATGTGCGGATGTTCCGCGGATGCGGATGCGAGAAAATGTGCGGATGTTCCGCGGATGCGGATGTGACCTACATCACTAATATATATATATATATATATATATGTGTGTGTGTGTGTGTGTGTGTGTGTGTGTGTGTATATATTATATTATATATATATATACACAGTATATATATATATATATGCGCCTCGGTGGTGGAGTGGTTAGCATCGCTGACTACGAATCCATTGGCCCCGGGATCAAGACCTGGTGACGGCAGGCGGCGCGCAGCAAAACCCAGCTGTTCATCCATCTACACAATAAAAAGAAAATTGGTTGGTAGATAAATGGGTGCCCTGGGTAGCCGAGTGGTTAAGACGCTGGGTGGGGCGTGTTCGGATTCCACGTTAAACTGTAGGTCTAAGGAGGAGTGACAAGCTTGACCTTCGTCAGAATGAATAATTCTGGCGGAAGCAAAACCAAGGTTAACCAAAGTATATATAATATATTATATATTAGACTTTGTTCATAAAAATAATTTCAGGAAAATCTTTGTACAAATTATAATCTCAGGAGATAATTATGAAGAAAAAAACCTAATCAGAGAACCTCATTAGAAATAGTATCTGCTCCAGTCTTTGTTCCATTAACAAAATATTAATTTTTTTCTTCTCCTTCAAGAAGATTAGGAGAGTTCTTCAAGAAACCAAATGACATTGGATAAAAACGTTAATATATATATATATATATATATATATATATATATATATATATATATTATATATATCGTAAAGAACGACGCTTGTATAGGAGAACATTCCGCGCAAGATGAGAAGAGAGAACGAACAAATGAAAAAATGAGGTAACCACCCGGGAATCGAACCCGGGATCTTCCGATTGCCGGTCAGATATGATAACCACTACACCATGGTCCTCAGTCGATCAGAAGTCGTAATTCCTCTACATACGCGCAGAAACCAATGCCCGAGGGGGCACCTCCCGCATGCCGTATCTATATATACATTTCAACTGCAAAGAACACGCAGTATAAATAACGTAAAGAACGACGCTTGTATAGGAGAACATTCCGCGCAAGATGAGAAGAGAGAACGAACAAATGAAAAAAAGGTAACCACCCGGGAATCGAACCTCATTTTTTAATTTGTTCGTTCTCTTTTCTCATCTTGCGCGGAATGTTCTCCTATACAAGCGTCGTTCTTTACGTTATTTATACTGCGTGTTCTTTGCAGTTGAAATATATATATATATATATATATATATATATAACAAAATGGTTAAATATGGCAATTATTTTTTTTTATTAATTTAATTTGAATGGTTTCAGATTTACATATGAAAAATAATAATTATTTTTTATTTTCATTTATTTTTGGTTCCTTTCAAAATAAATTCGGAAAATGAAAGCACTCAACCCGCCTCAGTTAAATCCTGCTGACTCATCGCTAGTAAAAAAAGAAATTATGGTCATATTTACACGTCATGAAGGGAACTAACATGATACTTCGGCAAAAGTTAAAAATATTATAAAAATGTTAAGTACATGTTAATATTTTTAACCGTGTTAATAAATTAATACTAACTTTATTATCATTATTATTAATGGATAAATATTCGTACTCATTTTTTAAATTATTGATTATTATTATATCATTACTACAGGAGTTAAGTGAATGTGTTTTGCGTAAAGATAAAATAATTGTTTTCATTAATGTAAATTATATAGAGTAAAATGTCTACTCTATTCTTTAAATGTTTACAAAGACCACCAAAATGGGGTTGTTTACAATCCATGAAACAATTAAATTCACAATTACATCATGATTGTTGTTTATGTAAACAAAGTATTTTTACTCAGTGTAAACAGGCAACAATTGCGTTAAGTAAAATTCAGTGTATGTACAGTTTCGGAAAAAACAATTTTTGAAAACCCTAAAAAATTAGTAATTGATAAATATATTTTTCTTTGAATATTTTATTGCTTTTGGTGACTAATACAATTTCAAGGACTAAACTTAGTCATTATCAATTGTAATTTTTTTTTTTTTTTTAAGAAATTTTATTTCTTGGTCAATTTTTTTTTCCCCAGAATTTGTACAATAGAGAGGCAGATTAAATGACCTTTTGGTATGATATAAATATTGTGGTACGTGTGTGTGTCATCGAATATACCCAGTATACGTTATCATACCCATCAATAAACTAGGGTACGTACTGTATATATGGTAATGCCGCAAGAGGCACTATCTCCCAATTTTTCGGGTGGAAATAGGAATTCCGAGTGAAAGTTAAAAAAAAAAAGTCAATACCTTTAATTAAGAAAAACACGAGTCAGGTAAATGCAATCATTACGATGCAGGAAATCTCAGGTTCGTGTAAATGAGAATAAGTTGCGCCATGACGGTTTATTTAGCTCAAAATCCTTTGTGTCAAGCCCACGACTGACTGACCATGAGAGGCTAATTAAAAATTAAAACGAAATCAACCAACGATGCTTTTTTTTTTTAATAAATTTGTCGAGTTACAATAATAATAAAATAAAATAGAGTGGTAGGAAATTTTATAAGAAAAACAGTTGTAGTAATCTTCCTATTTCGGTAAAGTTTTCAACATTACAGTTGGTTGGTCCAATTAAGAGAGATTACACAGTACACACTCTTAATATATCAGGTTGTAACATAAATTCTGCTCGATTAGAAAACGGACGATCGATAATAGAATAACCTCAAGATAATGTGAAATAGTTTTAGAAATGTTGCAAAATACACGCGGCGACAGGTTCGCACATGTTTTATCACGATACAGAATGACTTAGGTTAGTGTAAGCTTCGGCTAGTGTAGGATTAGGCTAATGAATATTTTCTCTGGTGTTTTTCATACAGTTACAACGCCACACCTACGATATTACAGTAATTGAAAAAACATGGGAGCCCACGAAAGAGCATATTTGACATGTGATGCTGTACGAGTTCCATAAAGGATCTAACGCTAGTGAATCCGCAAGAAACATTCAAAGAGTTTGTGGAAATGATGTGAGCGAATGGATGTGTAGGAGATGGTTTGAGAAGTTCAGAAATGGAGACTTCAGTCTGAAAGATTATTAACGAACAGGACGATCAAATGAGTTAGATGAAGAGTTGCTGAAAGCAACAGTGGATGAAAACCTAACGGTAACTGTAAGAGAACTTGGCCTGCAACTCAACGTTAGCCATATGACCATTCATCGTCATTTGAAGCTGTTAGGAAAAGTAGTGAAGGTTGGAAAATGGGTTCCGCATGATTTGTCACGAGCGAATCTTCAACATCGAATCGATATTTGCACATCACTGCATTCTCGGCAACTGCAGGCACCGTTTTTGAATCGGATCGTCACTGGGGATGAAAAATGGGTCCTCTATAACATATTAAGCGTCGACATCAGTGGCTTAGCCGTGAAACAAAGCCTGAACCTCAGCCAAGGAATGGACGCCATCCAAAGAAAATTTTGCTATGCGTTTGGTGGGATATGCGAGGAATTATTCATTTTGAGCTTCTGCCAGATAACCAAACAATCACAGCTGAAGTCTACTGCCAACAACTCCAACGATTGAAGATGGCATTACAAGAAAAACGTCCCGCATTAATTAATCGCAGAGGTGTTCCATTCCACCAGGATAACGCGCGCCCTCACACTACTCGAATCACCACTGCCCAATTGGAGGCATTTGGTTGGGAAAAAATGCCTCATCCACCTTATTCTTCGGACATCGCACCTTCAGACTACCATTTATTCAGAAGTCCGCAACACCACCTAGATGGACAAAAGTTGCAATCCAGGGAAGCTATCGAAAACGAAGTGATCGCTTTTTCAACTCGAAACCAAGGGATTTCTTCGAACGTGGCATAAAAAACTTTTCTACAAGTGGGGAGGAGGTTATAGAAAAAGAAGGGAATTATATTGATGATTAATTTGTCATTATGTCATTTAATTTTTGTTGTGAATAAACAAAAAATTCGAGCAAATTTGTCCTTATAAGTCAGTCAATTTTTGTTCTGGATGAACTAAAAAATCGAGCAGAATATGTTACAACCTTATAAATTTCCAGAATGAGGAAAAAAATTATATATATATATATATATATATATATATATATATATATATATACACACAGGGTGTTCCATAAAAGTTCGGTCTCATAGAAACATTTGTGTTAAATTAAATTTACAAGAGTAATACATTAGAACTAAATGTTCAAACTGATTTGTTGTTTTGGGAGATTTTTTTTTTTTGGTTGCAGGTAGAATAACACGCAATGGCTAATATGGAAGTGAATTACACTCGTGAGGAAAAGGCCTCCACCTTTTCCTCACGAGTGTAACTCACTTCCATATTAGTCATTACCTGTAACGAAAAAAAAAAAGGTCCCAAAGCAAGACCTCAATTTGAACATTTGTTTCAGTCCTAATGTATTACTTTTGTAAATTTAATATAAAATAAATCTTCCTATGAGACCGGACTTGTGGAACACCCTGTATATATATATATATATTATTATTATTACTAAGAACAATGAAGAAACTGAACTACTTTATTGGAGTTAGATTTTCTTCCCCTTTACCAGAAAAGCTTCTGCACGCAGTTGATGAGAGAGAGAGAGAGAGAGAATAGATTAAACGTGACGTGTTTTTCTTAAGAAATAAATTTGAAGTGTCATCATCGATGAGGAAGTCGCAACGAACCAACGAGTGCTTGTTACGCCCCCGAGTAAGGCGCGCAGACCTAAATCAACCGATGTCAGAGGTTTAAGAGATAGGAGAATTCTAAACGTAGCCACACGTGGATAACTCCAGACCACAGTCTAGGTCGGTACTCAACAGTACGTCAGATGGAACAAAATCTCAATGCGCGTACAATTTAAATACGTATACTAGCAGTATCTGGCAACGCTGTTTCAGTCTTTCCCGCTTTAACTGTTACTGGGTATATGACGTGAAAATTAAGAGATTATATTCGTTATAAGTGCTCATTAAAATCTTATTATAGAAAAATGTCAACGTAAATTTACATTACATATTTAATAACATTCATTATACATATTTAATTACAAAATATTCTCCCTTGGAGTGACAAAACTAACCCGCTGGTGCCAAACCGTTACATTTATGCGCACGCACGCATTTTAACAAGAGACCTAAAAAAAAAAATATATATATATATAAACTATGTCTAGAGCCAGTTCATAATTAATAATGTTTGGGAACAAAAGTTATGTGACGGAGGGAATTTGGGAACCTACAGCTTTATGCGTGATCTAAACCATCTACGGGTCGGTACATCATCCGAACGCGGTGGATGGTAACCCATACAACTAATGAGTAGACGCAACGCTACCAACCTGAAATAATAATAAATGCCCTTTTATAAAAAGAAAACTGGGTTGAACCAAACGCGTTATGTACGGTGAACTCGTCACTCCATTTCCTAACCATTTCTCAGACATGGCTCGGGACAAGTCCGTGTCTGGGGTCTCTTCCTAATTTATTTGGCTTGACCGTGGCATCCCTATCACGGGGTCTTAATCCCATTCGTGATTGAAAAACCAGAAACGGAACATCTAACGAGCAATCGGCCGAATTTTGACTGCTGTATAGACTGCACTTTGAAATAAAAGTCTTCAATTCAGATGAAATAATTTCTTTTTGTATTTGCGTATTCTTGGGGAAGTTTTTTCTTCTTTTGAATATCAAAGCTTCTTTGCAGATGATAGAATAACTTCTGCTAATGATACATAACTTCTTTCGGCAGAAAATAACGTCTTCAAAACTTAATTTTGGAGTGAATTGAGAAAACAAGATATCTCCATTGAGACTTATCTATTTTTTACTGTATGTTTACATTGTTTGTATCTCAACTGTTTGTGACTCATACTGTAATTCAAAGCTCTAGAATAAACTCCTTAATGATCGTTTTTGTCATAAGTTAATGAAGGAGTTCCCTTCATCTAATTACAGAGACACTAAGTTCAATTTTATATTTGTTTTTTACCTTCGTCCGAGGAGCAATTTCGAACTACTGTTTTCGTGAGAGAAAGTTGAGAAATGATTTCCCAAGGGGCTTTTCACAAAATTTAAAAAAAATTAATTTCAAGTAAATAATCTTATGAACTTAAACAAATTTAGAGGTATTAACACACACACACACACACACACACACACACACACACACACACACATATATATATATATATATATATATATAAGCAAACAACCACAGGGAAAAAGGAAAAGAGAAACACGAATTCCGAGCGCTTTCATGATATATTCACATTTTCAAGGACAAGAAAAATGTGAATATATCACGAAAGCGCTCGGAATTCGTGTTTCTTTTTTCCTTTTTCCCTGTGATCGTTTGCTTATTAATAAGATCACGTGTTATTTTGTGATTTTACTGCATATATATATATATATATATATGGGATGAATTTCACAATTAAACACGTGAAATGAATGAATGAATGATGTAAACCCACAAGGAAAAGGAAATATGATTCCAAGGCCTTTCGTGTATTCAGAAGTACCCTGACGAAGGTACCGATTCATCGGTTGTACTCCACACATTAAAAACAAGCTCACTCTCTCGTCTATTGTTAATTTCGCAGCCATCCCATAACTAAAAGAAAAAAAATATATATTATAGTCAACACTGAAAATTCCTATGATGCGCGACTTTTGCGCCACCCTGTATATATACATATAATATTGTTATTTAATGGCGCTGTTTAACTTCTTTCGCAACACCTCAGATCATATGAGGGAAGGGACCTGTACGTGGAACCACAGGTCGTTCCACAATCAGGACGCAGAGGACGATCCCCCATCTCAACATCGCTGATCGACGGGAAGCGGCGTTACGACACTGGCCACGACGTAGCCCCCCACAAACACATACTATATATATATATATATATATAAAATTTCATTATTGATTTTTTAATTTACGTCGAACATATTTAGTTTCAGTGCTCCACTGTGAGCTGTGCCAATGTGGAATTGGAATTGAAATTTGAATGAACTGGATCGATGCAATGATCAGTTTTGTGCCGCGTGAACGGCAATCGGCCTCCAGTATTTCTTTGGTTGACGAGAGGTTAATTATAAAGTCTAGTGATTTTTCTCTCAGGGATTCAGCATTCCGGTTCCACACACACACACACACACACAATATATATATATATTATATATATTATATATATATATATATATATATATATATATATGTGTGTGTGTGTGTGTATGATGAAAACTCACAACGAAAAAGAAAAACTGATTCAAAATCCTTTCGCGTATTCAGCAGTACACCTCGTCAGGGAATGACCCGGACGAGGTGTACTGCTGAATACACGAAAGGACTTGGAATTATTTTTTTCTTTTTCCTTGTGGGTTTGCATCATTCATTCATTTCACGTGTTTAAGTATGAAATTCATCATAATATATATATATATATATATTGTTTGTGAAACAGTGGAGAAGTCTTTACTGACTTAATCTGAAAACAATCTGTGTTCTCAGTATATATATGTATATATGAAAAAATAATGGAAATTTCAGCGGCGACTCAAAACCTGTACAATTAAACAGGAGCTATCTGTTGCATAGCCCAAAACCTGCTTAAAAAAAAAGGTAAATAAAAAATGAATAAAATAGACAGGGGGCGGGGGGGAAAGTCCGCTTCTCCCCCTCCCTAAATATTATATAAAAAGAGGTTTTAATTCAATTACTGATGAGTAATTTAACGATGGTGTTATCGAAAACCATATACGTTAATCTCAGGCACAATGTCATCTGTACAATAGCTATTAACGGCTTCATTGTATAAATGAACAAACGTAATAAAGGAGAGAAAGAATTGAATTTTTCTCCGATTAAAGAAGACCGTAAGTTAGAGTATAACATACAGGGCAAAGCTGGGCACTTGCGTTTTTTTTTGCGGTACTGCGGTACTACCGCACTACCAAACCGGTACCGCATAACGCAGTACCGCAAAGGATCGCTGAAAGTACAGCAGTACCGCTACCGCATTTTTTGCGGTACTGCGTTATGCGGTACCGGTTTGGTAGTGCGGTAGTACCGCAGTACCGCAAAAAAACCGCAAGTGCCCAGCTTTGATACAGGGTGTCGCATAAGTCAGTGCAGGATTGCATTTAATTGCTATATTTAATTCCATATTCTTTATGGGACAGTGGGACACCCTACTTAATAATGTTTTAGTTTGTTTAACCTCCTCTTTAACGACAAAGATCACGTGACGGAGGATACCTATATAAAGCTTTCAGTGGGATCCGAGCTATCTAAAGGTCGCTACATCATCTGAATGCGAAAGGTGGTCCCTTATCCAACTGCTAAACAGACCCAACGGCGCTTAAACTCTGATTTGACGGGAATCGGTGTTGCGGCGTAGCTTTTAAAGAGACCAAAAATGTTGTTCACGGAGAAATTAGGAGATTGTAATATTATATATACAATACACGCATACATATATTAACAAAATCTCGTTTCCCTGTGGATCAGGGTGAGAAAGTAGAAATAGCTCGGCTGTGAAAGACAGAAGGAAGTGAAGATGAGAAAAGGTAGCGACGAAAGAGCAAACATCCTTTCACACACGCATTCTGGTGGACCAGCGCCCACTAACATGGCTAAATTCTATACCTAAGCAACCTTTCATACGCCATGCGTGGTAGCGCTTCCAGGATTTGTCATATGACGCGTTTCCACAAATAACCCCTTACAAATTCAATTCAAGTTCAACTGAATTTGTAAAGATAATTTACGAACACCCTGTATAATGTAATATATAAATCATGTAAACTAATTACACTAATTGCTTCCAAACGGTAAAATTTTAAATCTTATGTTTTTTATGCAAAAAAGGAGAGACCAAAGGCGAATACCCACAAAAAAGCTCCCTCCCCTCGCACGACAGAGGAAGAAGAGAGCCAAAATCAAGGTCCAACATTTTCGAGATACTTGGACACTCTGCATTTGAAAGGTTGAAGGTCATAGACAGGGGGAAAGATGGAGTGAGGAAGATTGTTCCAGAGTTTACCGGTTGAGAAGATGAAAGAGTGAAAATATCGATTAACCTTCGCGTTAGAGAGTTGGACGGGAAAGGGATGACGATGTGTCGAAACTATGGTACTGCATGCTTAAAGGAAGAGACAGGCAATTAGAAAGTTCAGAAGAGCAGTGTCCGTTATAATACCGATAGTAAAGAGAAAGTGAGGCAACAGTGCGGCGAACAGAGAGGGATTGAAGACAGTCAGTAAGAGGCGGGGAATTGATGAGACGAAAAGCCTTTGATTCCAACCGGTCAAGTTGCGCTGTGGGTTAAGCCATCCAACACATGAGAATCGTACTCCATACATGGGGGGACAAGACCCCTGTACAGAGACAGCAACTGAGTGGAGAATGAAGAAACTGTAGAGGCGGTACAGCACACCTAACTTCTGAGAAGCTGTTTTGGAAAGATCACGAGAAAAGGAAAGGCCAAGAGTGTTAAGAGAGGAAGAAGGATTGAGTCGTGTATTGTTGAAGGTAAGTGGATCTACAGATCTACAGAAGCTAAGGCTAACAAAGACCCTAAGATCCACTCTAAGGTTAGCCCGAGAGAAAGAAGAAAGTAAGGGGTTAAAAGAAGAGAATATGGGGTTAAGTAGAAAAACCTATCACTCGTGGGTTACAATTCATTCAGGAAAAGAGAAAGACACCATCATCATCCGCCGGCCACTGCCAACAAGTCAGAAAAATAGTCGAAGAGAATATTTCCAGCTGTTGCAGACCGGTCCTCCACTCCATAGGGAGTTAGAGGATGCAGCCCACCCTGCCGGAAAGGGGTGAAAGATGAAAAGAAGTAAAATAAGAACGCATTACAAACCATGCAACACATTCTTAACTCAAGAACAACACATTCTTAACTCAAAGCGACACATACCCCCAGCAGTTGCAGACCGGTCCTCCACTCCATAGGGAGGTGGGGGACGCAGCCCACTCTGTCGGAAAGGGGTGGAAGATGAAAAGAAATAAAATAAGAACGCATTACAAACCATGCAACACATTCTTAATTGAAACACTATCATACCATGCAATAAAGAGAATTACAGACATGCAAATAAGGAGAGAGAGAGAGAAAAGAAAAAAAGAATAACAAAAAGTGGGTTAGTTTACGCTACGAGCTACATCTAAGTTCGTGTTAGTCTAATTCTTTTTTTTGTTCTGGCATGTCACAAGCTGGCATTAGTCGTCAACAGACTCATCCCCGATCACCACCCCCAGAGCTCCTGTTACTAATTGTTTTATTATTATATTAAACAACGTTAATATTTTTAAAATGCCTATCTAAACGGTTCTTAAACACATTAACGCTGGTAGAGTTCACGACTGACGCGGGAAGATTATTCCATTTATCAATTACTTTAAACGTAAAGAAGTTTTTAGCGATATTAGTAATGAAACGTCTGCCACGCAACTTAAATCTGTTATTACGAATATTGCTATTATCGAAAGTGAACAGTTTGTCAAAATTTACGTTATCGATTTTATTAACGATTTTGAAAACTTCAATAAGCTCCCTCTTAATATCCTAGTTTCCAGTGAATGCAAGTCTAACTCTTTAATCCTATCTTCATAAGGCTTGTTGCGCGATGACGGAATTAGTTTCGTGGCACGACGCTGAACCCTTTCTAACCTATGAATATCCTCACGCAAATACGGGTACCAAAACTGAACGGCATATTCTAAATGAGGCTTGATTAGGGACTTGTAAAGGGGCAATATAATATTCTTCGATTTAAATTCGAAATTACGCGTTATGAAGCCTAACATCCTATTAGCTTTTGCGCAAGACTCCAGGCACTGGTTCCTAACTTTTAAATCCTTAGATACGCGTACGCCTAAATCTACTTCCTCGTCAACGTTCGCTAACTCTCTATCATCCATCGTGTACGTGTAATTATTGTTACGAGAACCTATATGCAAAACTTTACATTTGTCTACGTTAAACTGCATCTGCCACTTATCCGTCCTCTCCATAATCCTATTGCATCGTCTTGGAGCCTATTTCTATCGTCCTCGTTAACAACCTTACCGCCTATTTTAGTATCGTCCGCGAATTTTGACACGTTACTAGTCAATCCTACATCTATGTCGTTAATGTAAATTACGAATAGCAATGGGCCTAACACTGAACCCTGTGGGACACCGCTACCTACATCCAACCACCCCGATTCACTACCATTAACAACGACCCTCTGTCTCCTAGCACGAAGCCATTCCTCTAACCAATTAGCTACCTGACCGCGTATACCGTGCGCTTTAACCTTCGCAATTAATCTTCTATGCGGAACTGTATCGAACGCTTTTTTAAAATCTAAATAAATAACGTCAGCCGCTCTATGCCTATCGTGTTCGCGCACTATTTCGTTATAAAATTCTAAAAAATTAGTTAAACAAGATCTATGGCGTCGAAACCCATGCTGACTACTATTAATCAAATCTCTACTTTCTAAGTGATCGATGATACGATCCCTAACTACGGATTCCAAAAGTTTACCGACAATTGACGTCAAGTTAATGGGCCTATAATTGTTAACTCCTGTGCGGTCGCCTTTTTTAAAAATGGGTATGACGTTAGCTAATTTGAAGTCCTCAGGAATAATCCCCGTTTCGAGTGACTGATTAAAAATCTTCGTTAAGGGGCTACGATAACGTCTTTCAAATCTTTCAGATGTCTAGGATAAAACGCGTCAGGGCCTGGAGCCTTGCTAACTTTTAGCCTATCGATATAATGCGCAATCTCAGCCTCGTAAACAGTTATTTCATCCAAAATAGTCTCGCTACTAAATGGAACGATATCGTCCACGTCGGGGACATTATTTACGTTTTCTACGGTAAAAAGTGTCGCAAAAAAGTTATTGAAAATACCCGCCATCGCCTGAGCGTCGGAAGCCAAAGCGCCGCTAATGTCCACTAGAGGGCCTATGTTATCTTTCATCGGCTTACGATTATTGACGTATTCAAAAAACTTTTTTGGATTATGTTTACTATCCGCAGCTGTAAGTATCTCTAAATTACGCTTAGCATTCCTAAATGATATTTTAACCTGACGTCTAAGCTCGATATATCTATTAAAGTTAGCTGCCGTGCCATTGCGCTTATTAAGTCTATACGCTCTGTTACGCTCGTTTATGAACTCGCCTATTTCCCTAGTCCACCACTTGGGCCTACCATGATTTCTAGCGCGCTTGGGCCTACGCGGAATAAACTCCTTTTCGATATTCATAAAACTTTCTTTAAACGCCTCCCAATGCAAATTTGTGTCATTACCCATAAATAAGTTATCCCAGTCCACTACTCTCATCCTACCCGCAAAACTATCAAAATTGGTCCTACGAAAATCAGGGATTTCCATTACGTTACTATCCTTAGTGTTTTCTATCAATACCTTAAACCTAAGAATTTGATGGTCACTACATCCTAAACTCTCGCCTACTTCTAAACCTTCGACTATATTTTCGCCATTCGTCATCACCACGTCTAAAATATTGTCACCGCGCGTTGGTTTGGTAACCATCTGTCGTAAGAAATTATCTTCCATGAACTCAACCAGTCTCAAACCCTCCTCATTACCAGTAAAAGTCTCGTAATTAACATTAGGGCAGTTAAAGTCTCCGACAATTATACTATTCTGATTATCAATAAAGTTACCAAGAAGTGAGTAAAATCTAGCATCGGTATCGAGGCGTTGAACGGGAGGTCTATAAACAACAACAAAATTAAAACTAATACTACGCGCCCTAACTTCAACGCATATCGCATTAATTGCTGCCGGAAAATCTATCTTAACCTCGATAGCCCTAAGGGAATTACGAATGTACACCAAAACGCCGCCACCAATCCTATGTAACCTATCATTAGTAAAGAGTTTAAAACCCGCTATATCAAGTTCCCCCAACAAGTCCCGAGTCACAGTATTTAACCATGTTTCAGTGATAGCAACTATATCGTAGTTGCCGGAATAAATTATCGCCTTAAATTCGTTTAATTTATTTTAATACTACGCGCGTTACAAAAAAAGACGTCATGTGGTAGATTGTGATGAGCAGACAGATGAAGGCACTGAGTTTTTGAGGCATTGAAAGCAACAAGGTTTGCTCTGCCCCAATCACTGATAGTAGAAAAATCAGAAGTCAGGTGCATCATAACAGTCCCACGCGAAGCATGTAATGACTGTTGAGACGGACACTTTGTGAAGCGGGTGAAGAAGTGAAGATTGGAATCATCGGCACAGGAGTGGATAGGAGAGGGAGTGCGATTAATAGACCATTGATAAATAAAAGAAAAAGAGTGGTGATAAGACACATCTCGAAAGAGCACTACTATTAATAGCTTTAGGAGAAGAATAGTGACCATCTACAACCGCAGCTATACAGACAGAAGGATAGAAACTGAAAGAGGGCTGTTTGGAAATGAAAGATTTGTGCCAGACTCTATCAAAAGCTCTGTCCCTCTATCCCCCAAAAGGGGGATGACTAAGAGTTAGAGATATATGCAAGAAGATCGTCAGCAGAGCGTCCCTTGCGGAACCCATGCTGTTTCTGGTGCACTGCCATCATTTCCTTGTTTTGATTTTTTCCATGATGACTACTATGCTTTCTTTGAAATATCAAATATCAAATTCTTTCAAAAAAAATTTCTCATTTCTTTTTGGTGCCCCTGCCTTGCTGGTGCCCTAAGCACGTGCTTAGTCTGCCTATTGAGTAATCCAGGCCTGTCCAAGACTCTCGGGGGTCAAGGGTATGACAACGGCGCAAACATGAAAGGAAAAAGTAAGGGTGTACAGGCGAGAATTCTCTCTATAAACCCAAGCCTATAAGCCTTTTTTGCTCCATGCGGATGCCATCGCTCAATCTCATTGTGGGGGATGTTGCACTATCTTTTCGGCATTATACAAAGAATTTATGTCCTGTTCTCTGCCTTTGTTTATCGTTGGAAGCTTCTCACAGACAACGTCAAAAATCTCACTGTGAGGCCTGTAAGCGAAACGTGCTGGGAGTGCAAAATCGACAACCTTAGAGCTATTCGATGCTAGTCAGTTGAAGTCTACGATGCCCTTATTGCATTAGCTGAATCGGAGAAAGCGGACGCAGGCAGCCGTCATGTAGAGCTTACTCTCGCAGACCAACTAACTAAATATAGTTTTCTCATCTCTGTCGTTGTGTGGTCTGACATCCTTTTCCAGGTCAATCTGGTAAGCAAGACCATGCAAAGCAAAAGTAGCGATAATGTTGCGGCCAAAAATATGATAACAGCTTGCCGTAACTACATTGTAAAATACAGGGATGTAGGGTATGAAGACGCTTTAATAGAAGCAAAGGAAATGGCTGGAAAACTTGGTGTCAATCCAGCGTCGCCTTTACATATTCGTCGAAGGAAACGCCAGTTCAGCTACGAAGGTAAAGATGAAGTTATTACTACGAACCCGGAAACCAGGTTCAAAGTTGACTTCTACCAGCTTGTAGATACTGCGAGACCGAGAACGGTTTGAACATGTGGACCTTGGGGTTTCCTTTATGATCTGAAACAACTTCCTGACAAGAAAACTTTATTAAAGAACTATATGGATGTTCATCACGCATTGAAAGACTGAGAAAGCTGTGACAATAATGGTTTCAACCTATCTCAAAAGTTTGCAGCATTACTCAAGAAGTAGGGGAAGGTGGGGCAACTTGGGATCCGTACGGAAATCATAATTTTGTAGGCATATAGGACGAGTATTTGGACCCATTAAATACAAAAATATTTATCTTCACCTTCTGTCTTCCATTTTGTATCACTCTTCATAGCGTTCTAGCTTTGTATTAGGTGTAACTTGAATTTGAGAAAGCAATTTTTGGTGCAATTTTTGGGCTAAAAAATTCGTGAGGCAACTCGGACCCCCGGGATTCCTTTTTGCCCCTTTTCCCAAATTTCAGTACTACGCCGTCACTGATGAAATTTCAGACACGACGATACGTGAAAATCAAACACTGACCCATTAGTAGCCTACACACAAAAAGCAACAAAATAAGTTCTTACAGTTTTGGAATTATGAATCACGGAAAAATTCGCTGATGACAGATCAAATGAAAAAAAAATAACTCTAGTTTTTGCTGAGCTGCGTGATGCAACCCGCCCCGTACCACTGTCTCAAGGCCACTGATCATTGTCGGCACCAACGGAAATAAATTAAAGCTAGATGGCAGCACCAGTTTGGGATGTAGAGGGGGTGTTCCAAGTTGCCCTGGGGTCCCGAGCTGCTCCACCTACCCCTGCTACAATTTCTTTTGAATAATATAATCTTTGCGACAACTTTCTGAACACCTGGGTATCACATAATATTATTAACCTTGCCTATCTCAGTGGCAAGTGGCGAGCGGAGCTTCTCAAAGTTGAAGCTCAAATAGTTTTACCTGCGATCGACTATGGGAGACGACAGGCTTTCTTCGCTAGCTATCCTTTCAATTGAGAATGATATGGCTCGCAAAATAGACCTGTCACATGCTATATCAGATTTTGCGGCGGCAGTCACGAAAAGTGAACGTTTGAATGATTTGTTTCTTATGTATAAAATAAATTATGTATAAAATAGAGCTTTTTACATGAATATGTCGTTAAAATAAGAGCAGGGAGCGCCGAATACAATTTTGCCTAAGGCGGCCCTGCATTCAAAATAAATAGTTATAAGCTAGTTCACCAGAGATGTCAGTAAAATGGGAGGAAAGCCAAAGGTAGTGGTGAACATTGAAATCTCTTAAAATGGAGGTTTCAGCAAACGGAGAGTGGGATAGAATATATTCCATTTTGGAAGTGAGGTAGTCAGAGAGTTTTGGATAGTCTTCAGTAGAATTAGAAGAAAGGTAGACAGCGCAGATGTATTTAGTTTGAGATTGGCATGTAAGCCGTAGTCAGAGGACGTAGAATTCAGAGGATTCAAGTTCGGGAATACGAGGGCAAGTTAGGTTGTTGCGTACATATACGCAACATCTACCTTTAGAATGAAATTGAGTATATAGAAAGTAAGAGGGTACAGAAAAGGGGTTGCTGTCAGTCGTCCCAGATACCCAAGTTTTAGTGAGGAAGAGAAGGTGAGGTTGAGAAGAGGAGAGGTGGTGTTCAAAAGATTGAAAATTTGAGAGAAGGCCACGAATGTTGCAGAATTTTGAAAAAAGTGAAACAGGCAGACGCCCAGAACATCTCGAATGGGCAGTAGTAGAACCAGCCCAGCTGCCTGGGTCTATGTTCCCGGTATCGCCAATGCGGGAGCCAGAAGTGGGAACCTCCCCAGGGGAGTCCGAGGCTCTTGAGGTCGATGCCATTTAGTTGGTTTTTAATTTTGAAAAGATTGTGTAGTGAGGAATAGTGAGAGAAGTGTGTGTGTTTGAGACCATGCTGGACTGCTCACAGGGTAGATGAGGCACAAAAAAAAAGATCAGCTAGAGAGAACAGTAACAAGAGAAACGGGAGTTCCAGCACTCCCTGTTTCCTGCCTAACGTCCCCTCCCCCCGGAGTAATTCCCTGGTCGATTGGTGTTTACAATCTCCTCCTAAAAAAAGTCTGTCTCCTCGATTTCTTTGGTATAAAAGATCAACATCTCATATTGACAGCGTCAGTAGCTCAGTGGATAACACCGTTTCATTAAAAGCGAAGTGAAGACACTAAGGTCGGGCTTCGAATCCCGATAGTACTATTAATAATAATTCAGGAGTAAGCGCAATGATCCGCGTTCGTCTGATTTGGGCGTAATGCCAGTTTCTGACCACCCCCCCTACTTATATTTGATTTTGGGGAAAAAATGAGTAAACATAAACTAACCCGTTAATATACAAGTATAAACGGTGTTCCCAAAAATAATTTACTAAAAGTTAATTTTAGGAACGCCTTTTTGGATCACCTTGTATTACTCGTATAACTCATTACTTCCAGTTAAATATCTAAGTAGAATTTGGTGTTACCTTATAACATTTATATGCAACACACGCACGATCTTTCTTGGCGACAAACAAATGAAATCTATTATAAAAATGTATTAATTGCATTGCAATTGCGTAATAAAAACATTTTTGAATGTACAGCTCCGGATAAAAGTTCCTCTACAGACAAAATTTCTAAGTCAAAAGAAATTACTTATTGGTAATAGTACCGTATTTTGGGGAAGAGTATTTTATTCCTTTTGGTGACAGTAATAAAGTAAAATAAACACAATCATTATACCGATTTGTAATTTTTTGTGGTTATTGAAAATTTTGCTTTTAGGTGAACTTTATTCCGAAACTGTACAAACTACTCATACTGTATCTAAACTATACATTTTTTTTATTTGATGTATATGTGTCTTCGTTCATAGTACACCAATGAACATATATAAATGAACGGTCGTCAACAGAAAACTTGCGTCAGTAGAAATAATGTTACTGAAATCTACATTGTGTTAAAAGTTACTGACCAATTTGAATATTTACTAAAATATTCGTACTATTCAATCCACTACAAAAAAAAAGTTACATTATTGTCGGCCGTGAAGCCGTTCATATATATATATATATATAATATATAATATTATATATCATACTCTTACATAAACATTCTATGATAGGGAGGACGGACGTTCGTTGGCACACTCCTTTCGAAATTTTTTTTTTTGTATGGTGGGTGGTCACTGGAATTTTGTGGTTTACAAGTGACAGCCACGCGCCAATAAGGAACTAAAAGTGAATAATCCGAAGGAATTTGCCAACGTCTCTACTAGAATATTACGCAATGTTCAGTATAGTTTATGTAAAAATTAACATATGTAAATAACTGGCTTCACGGTCTCCAGGTTAAACATTTACTGAGCTAACAAACATTGCACATGCGGTGGAACTTTCGATACAAGGCGGGATCCCGCAGAGGGGTCGAACACAGGTCGATCCTGAACATTTGTTCAAACCCAAACATACAGTACATATATATATATATATATATATATATAATATATATATTATATATATAATATGTGTGTGTGTGTGTGTGTGTGTGTGTGTTTCAATGATAATACTGACCTAAAATTTTTAGCTTTTTCTTTTATACATTACTGATAAAATCCTAAATGAGGTTTATGATTGTGGTCAATTGGCAGTTTCTTCAATTTTAAGAGTTCAGCAAATAATATGTTATTATTTATTGGTTTTTTTTTTTAACCGTAGATTCATTTTATTTTTTAAGCAATTCTCCTTCCATTCTTGTCTCTTATCGAAGTTTCAAGACTGATCGACATGAGATTAACAATGCTTGTGTTTCACATTTTACTCTCTCTCTCTCTCTCTCTCTCTCTCTCTCTCTCTCTCTCTCTCTCTCTCTCTCTCTCTCTCTCTCTCTCTCTCACAGTTCCTCTGTGGATCAGTTCAAGAAAAGGTTAGACGAAATCTTGCACACTATTTGAGTGTGTAAAGACATTTAGGACCTCAGTCTGCGGAAATTTCTTTTCCTGTAAAATAGTTGATATCTGGAACCAACTTCCCTCAGAGGATGTTTCCAGTCAAAGTGTAAATCTGTTTAAAAATAGGCTAGACAAAGTACAGAACACACTCATAGTTTAAGATTAAAACCTCAGAAAACTCTGCAGGAGTTCGCTTGCTCGGTGTCTCTGTGAGCAAGCTAAATATAGAGCTATTTATATATTCTCCACTTTCCTGTAAAATTTCCTTGGCTACTTTTCCAGGGTCAAGGTATTTTCTTCAACCTTTTTCCGTACCTGCCTCTGGCAGGGAGGGAGCGGAGGGTGGGGAGAGAGCCTTCTACTTTTCTATCCAGTTTTCTACTACTGCTAGCATAGTTGAAAGACAAAATTTTCCCTGGCACCCGTTGCCATTGGTACCTCCTCGGTATGGGCCGCAAGGCCTTTTGAGGTACTTCTTTTCCTTGTAACTCCTTGTAACTCTCTCTCTCTCTCTCTCTCTCTCTCATATATATATATATGGCATCTTGATATAAGCCGGTGTAAGGATGCAGGAAGGTCGACTGGAGTTGTTTTTTTCTATTTTTTCTATTTTTCGAAATAGGGAAAATCCTTTCGAATTTCGAAACTGTTGATGACGACAGTCAAATTATGACGTCATCGAAGTTCATTGATCTTCATTGTTAAACTTCCAATAAAGTCCTTAAAATATTCACTTAATTCATAATATATATATATATATATATATATGATAACTTTCGGTAAAATTGACGACAAATTAAATTAAAAAAAAACCAGGAGAAAACCCCAAACACAGTAAATATTTACAGTAAGGAGAAATGTACCGTAAGTTTACAGTTGTCAAAGGTCAGCTCTAACCTGGAGAAGATGCCTCCATCAAGTCATGGGAACTTACTGGTCAGAATGTATGCGTGTCATTTACGCAGTCACGTCTCCCAGGCACCGTGGCACCCATGACACTCATATTGTCCGTGGAGGCAATACGTTAAGCAGGCAAGGCACTCATAGTTATATATTTATGTGTGGCACTTAAGTCATTCTTATCAGTGGAAGTGCCATTTATGAGTTTAAGAATCCCTCCAACAAGTCAGTCAGTATATATATAATATATATATTCACCTCGATGGTGTTGTGGTTGGTATCGCTAAATACGAATCCACCGGGTCCCGATTCGATTCCCGCTGAGAGGAGTCGGCGCTCAGCTCACCCAGCTGTTAATTCTTCCATACAATAAAAAAATTGGTTTTAGATAAATGGGTGCCCTAGGTAGCTAGCGTTTAAAAAGCAGGCTGCTGACTGGGAGGTCGTGGATTGAGTCTGGGCGAGACCTTTGTAATTTCTGATCACCCGTGGTGGGTCGTGATTCGGATTCGAAGTTAAGCTGTAGGTCTAAGGTGGGGCAACAAGCTTGACCTTTATCAAGATGAACAATTCGGGAGGAAGCAAAACTGAAGTTACCAAAATATACTGTATATACAGTGTGTGTGTATATATATGTGTATATATATATATATATATATATGTTGATAGAACCTTATCAATTCTCAGTGAGATGTTTGTTAGCCAGTTCGAAAACGATAGGAATGAATTTCTGGAAAATAAATAGTATATTTAAATCCAGATTTAAATAATTTTATAATCCGGCGATTAGTATAAATTTCAATCCGGGAGATAAGGAAAAAATTGTATCCGTAATAATAGGCGATAAATTATCGAAAACTGATTAAAAATTATGGAATTACTCAATATTACAACGAAGCACATAATTGGGGTAGAAAATTTCAATATTTTGGTACCGTAGCTAAAGAATAATTGGGATCCCGGTTCCACAAGGGTCTACAAAGTTCCACAAAGCTCCGCAAAGTTCCACAAAGTTTCGCTCGCCGAAATACATTCTTAAAAACTATACGATAGTGGAAAAAATATTAAACTATATATATATAAACTTATCACAGCGCTTTCGTGTTTATTTGTCCAAACATCAAGTACGTTGAAAAAGTAAACGCCAAAGCGCTTGGAAATTAAATCAAATTATAAATTGTTATTTTCCTTGTGCGTAGCTGGCTATGAGGGCAGGATGGGAGTATAAAGCAACTATCTCCGACAGCAACTCCCCCAAATGAGGGGGAATGCTACAAAGGGGTCAAACACATGTGGAACATCTATATATATGTGTGTGTGTGTGTGTGTGTCGCGCTAAGTTATATCTCTTCACGTACATGAGGCAAGTTTATCCACCTTCAAGTAGCTTCGATGTCGGAGAAAATTGTTCTCTGCAAAACCTTTTCCCGAACAACCACAGATAAGCATCCTGTTTCAGGTTACTTTTATTTAAAAGAAACTGGAACGACAGTTATAAATAAATATTATAATAATAATAATATAATCTATATATATATTATAATAAGAGAGCTGTCCGTCTGTCTGTCCGTCTGTCTGTCTGTCCGTCACACTTTCAGAAATTGTGAGAAAAAAATTCAGAAATTGTATTACGGGCGGCAATGCGAAGCTCAAGATTTTCATGACTGTTCTTTTCTGTAGTTTAGCCTGTCTGTTTGTCTGTTTGTGAAATTTATCAAGGGGAGTAATGGGGATGGGTGGGGTAATGGGGAGGGGTGGGGGTAATGGGGAGGGGGTTAGCCCCCAAGTTGCATGAATGGGGGTGAGGAGGTTTTGGGAGATACCAGATTTAGAAATGGTGACACAATGTGAAGCTCAAAATTTTCACGGCTGCGTTCTTTTCTGTAGTTTAGCCTGTCTAACCGTCAGCGAAGCGACGGGAACTGTACTAGTAATAATGTAATAATAATAATAATAATAATAATAATAATAATATCCCGAGCTTTAATACTAATTTTATTGATAAATATTTTGCATGGAGGGGAAATACCTGATTCGAAAGTTGAAATGAAGTGACTAAAATGCCTTCAGGATTCATTTCACTGAATTTTATATTCCATTCCGAAACAGATATTCGCTCAAGAAAGTTTGACGTCACACTTCTAAATTCTTTTTAAATTTTATCCGTGCCAAAAAATTTCCGTTCCTGAAGGTGACGAGAGAAAGGTTCCCGAAACGTCAAATTAAAAAATTATTAATAAATTAATTTATTTTAAAAAAAATTCCATATATATATATATGGTCTTTGCTTTCTAATTTATTCTGAAAAGAACGAAACACTCATGAAAGTAAAATCTGCTTTGGCAGAAAAAACGAGGATAGAAAGCAATGGAGAGAGAGAGAGAGAATGCAATCCAAAATTTTCTAATTATCGAATTATGTTCCGAAAACCTAAACCTAAATTTCTCCTTATAGCAATGAAAAGCGCGAGGTCAATCTGAGGCGAGGAGCAGTCTGTATATATATATATATGCGCGTTTGTGTCCGTGTGTATGGAAAAAGTGCCTATGTACGTAAGCGTATTCATATGTACATTTATGACGGTAAAAATGATAAAGTATAACGAAAAATTAGGACAGTACAGCAGTAGGATAAAAATCTTTTTTGCGATTCTCCATTTTGATCTTTAATTACATTTACCATATAGGCGCTAATCGTGTCCTCAACTAAACAAAAAATAAACTTTAAACTTTTTAACATTTTTAACTCGATAAAATTTAAATAATAAAAAAAAAAATTCTTTAAAGAATCTCAGATAAAGTGGGGCTTCGCGTGTTCCAATTACAGGGTTTGAAATGGGTTTCAGAGGTGCATGAGTCGGACCTCAGGTTAGGAGAAAGTCCTTCTTGGCACTCGAGGTCCGATGACCAACTCCTAAAGAGAGAAGAGAGAGAGAGAGAGAGAGAGAGAGAGAGAGAGAAGAGAGAGAGAATGATGTAAAATGCAGATTTCAAAATGGATAAAGAAGAGAAAGTTTTTTCTTTCTTTAAAATCCTTTCTTTGTTCTCTTAAAAATAAAAATAAAAATAAAAATATTAAAAAATAAAAAAATATTAAAAAATTAAACATAAAGAAAATGATTAGAAATTAAGAAAAATATTTTGTCTTACAATATTATTTCTAGCCTTTAATTCCAAAACACACACACACACAGACATGTGCGCATAAGTGAGATGACGATTTTTTAAAATCCATATGTTTATATCTTAAAAAAAAAACTAATCAACCAAACCTAATTTAACCTAACCTTAGTGCCATCGAACTGAGAAAGGCGTGATAAATGTTTCGGGTACAATTGAGGGGCTCGAACAGTTCTCTGTAAGTCATTAAAACAGTGAGGTACTCGCTAATCTAGCCTAACTTTAACGAACTTGACCTAGTCACGACCAACATATCATTTTTCTAACATAAAAGATTTTTCAAGAGTTTTTTATATAAATTTTTTGGAGTTCCGAGGTATTGAAAGTGTTACCTCACAAAAAAATCCCCACTACATCTGTGAATTATCACACATTCGATTTCACTTATGCCCAGTTGCCAATGCGCATACACACACACACACACACACACACACACATATATATATATATATATATATATATATTCTATTTTTTTTAATAGGAAGGAAGGGCCAAGGGCGAGCGCCCGCAAAAATGCCGCCATATGTAGAAGGAGAGAGCCGAGAGCTCACAGGGTAGATAGACACGGAACAAGCTCAGCTAAGGAGGACAGTAACAGGAGAAACGGGAGTTCCAGCACTTCTTCTCTCCTGCCTAACATCACCCCTTCCCGCAGTACTTCCCTGGTCGATTGGTGTCAACAATCCTCATATATATATATATATATATATATATATATATATATATATATTACGTGTGTGTGTGTGTGTAAGAATACCGTGTATGCATGCATCCGCACGATTTTTTGATGATGAAAAATCGTTCCCACCAGGGTTCGAAACCACTATTTCATGTGTGTGTGTGTGTGTGTGGTGTGTGTGTGTGAGATTTAAACTGAAAAATGCTTAAAGCGTATTATCAACGAATACTGGCCATTAATTAACTTAACATTGTAACATTACTTTTCTCAGTTCACTAACAAGTTAATCCAGTGACGATGTTGCATTTCATATCCACATTACGTGTCGAGGTTGTTGGACAGTTTGTTCAAAAAGTCCCGTGAAATTCCATGTTTCTTACTGATAGGCTATTTATCGATAAAGTAGGAAGCGCAATTTCACGACGCAGGACATTCTGAACTGACTGTACATTATAAGATGGCGACTTGTTTATACAATATTATTTACGTACTTGTAGAATCTTTATCAAAGTGCATATCAGAACTACCGATTCGATTCTGACTATAAATAGTAAAAACAGCCAAGTATTTATACACTATATCAAACAGTTAAACTAACTACAGGGTGTGTATAAAGTAACGCGAGTGAAGAGACAAATCCAAATTAAACTGGTTTAAACTAGTTTCACCTTTGGTTTTTAACTCGTAAAAACATTTTCAACAGTCAACACCTCTCATAAACTTTACTATCGATTACAGAGTTGTTATAAATTAAATGTAATAAATATTACTCGTTCGTCCATGTACACTCGCGTTAATATAATTCAAATCGGATTTGTCTCTTCACTGGCGTTACTTTATAAACAGTCGGATTAAAATAACATAAATAGTGCAACCACAGAACAGTTGGATTAACGATAATGGATTAACCGTTTGGTATAAGCAGTGGTGAGTTGCCAAAATTTTAACAACCGGTTCGCTGAGCTGCCAAAATTTTAACCACCGGGTTCTGTATAAAAAATTCTGAATTCGGCAATAAAAAAATTGCCAACCCTTCCCACCCCACCCTTTCGCAATTTTAATTAAATTAATTATCTCGCTATTTGCCTTTTTCAAGTGTCTGCATTTTATGATTCAGCTACGGTAGGTATTAATAACTGCATGACAATTAATTAGTATAGTTAATTAGAGAAATAGACGTTTCTAATGAAATCAGAAAAGAAGAATTATTTAATAAAAACCGATGAATCATATTATCTACATAGTTAAAATTAAATTGCTCAGTCAACTTTAGCAATAATGAATTATTAGGCAAAACATAAATATCAGTACATCTATGCTCTCTTCAGCGTCCAGCAAAAAAGTTAACAACCGGTTCTTATTTTCAAAAAGATTTTAACAACCGGTTCGCGCGAACCGGGTCCAGCTCACCACTGGGTATAAGTGCACAAATTGTTAACCATATATTTAGTAGTTTTAACCAAGGATTTTTTTTCGGGCAGAATTTAGGCTCTAACTCGCGCTAGAACCAATATAAAGGTGTCGTAATAAGTACCAGACTCTGTATATATGTCCAAAATCTACCAAGTTTGTTCACGTTCGGAATTTTCATTCGTAATTTTTCATACACCTAAAGTAAGTTAAACAGCTGGTAAGCTGTTCATAGAATCATAGAAAATGGAAAAAAAACAGAGAAAATGGAAATAAAAAAAGATTTTTAATAGCCAACTCAAATATTCAGTATATATATATATTATAATATATATATTATATATATACTGAATTTTGAGTTGGCTATATATATATATATATATATATATATATATATATATATATATAATATATATACTGAATATTTGAGTTGGCTATATATATATATATATATATATATATATATATAACTAAGCTAACTTAGTCAGTTATCAGTAAGATATTGAACTAGAACAGCGGTTCACAACAGGGGGTCCGCGGACCCCTATGGATCCGTGAGTTGTGTTTAAAGAGTCCATGAGTTGACTAGATTATATTCAGTAAAACAAATTTTTTCCCCCTTTTTTTGAGGTGGCTAATTTTGACCTCAAAACGATAACATTTTCGGTCATTTGAAACTTTAAAAAAACAAACATTTTGAAACGATTTTTTTTGTGTTTTCGTGAGTCTTTTATCGTCTTTTGCACGTGTTTCTCAGTCGTTCGATTGAAATTATTTAAAAAGGTACGTGAGATATGTTTTAGAATTTAGGTTGCTTTAATGGTTTTGTTCGTTTTGTTAGAATAAAATTATTACATTTTTACTCCGACTTCGAAGTATAAAATCAAGACTAAAAAACTATACTAATCGGGATACCTCAATTTGTCTATATGCTACTTAATCCTAACGCAAAAGATCATTTTTGGGGAGGAGGTCCCAAAAATATCAAGATTTTGATAAGGGGTCCGCAGTACAAAAAAAAAGTTGAGGAACGTTGAACTAAAAGTTTCAGGAAAACGGACTTAAGCCCGTTTCAGGAACTACATCCGTTTTTAATTTTAAACATAATGGAATGTAGTACTAATGTTTATTCAAAAAATGAAGGGTACGTAATTGATAATTTTTGTGAAGCTGATCAATAATTGATTTATGTGAAAGATCTGTCCTTCTACATTTAATTAACCGCAAATGACAACGAATTTTGTCGAGTGGAAAGTAATGAAATTTAATGTTGTCCTTGTGGTTGAGTGGTTGAGAATCTGAATAGAACTGCGCCTAGTGGTTAAGACGTTAGGCTGTTGTTGGGCCTGGTTCGGATTCCACGTTAAACTGTAGGTCTAAGGTGGAGTGACGAGCTTGACCTTCGTTAGAATGAACAATTTATGCGGAAGCAAAACCAAGGTTAACCAAGCACAGTAGCTAACCATCCCTGGTCCCAAACCTCGGCTTAATTTTAGTTTTCGCATTTTTAATCGTAAATTTTTTTCTGAAATATAGTACTACGCTAGTATTTTTGCAGCGCCCTCTAGTTGAAAAAAATATTTTCAGTTTAAAAATTTTTATTTCCCTAAGATTTGGGGTGAGATGGCAAAAAATCAACCAAGATGTCCCCAACCCAATTTTTTCCCTCCTATATCGTAGAAGATTTGGGACTAGATGCACCTTTGGCGGGCGCTGGGGTTGCCACATCCCTACGCCATATATATATATATATATATATATATATATATATATATATATATTTATATATATATATTATATATACACCCATTAAATTCTAATTAATTGGTACTTGGAACAAGTCATACTCTATAATCTTCTTATATGAGCACTGAAATATCTGCCTGTTTTTCATGCAATGAAATCCATGCAGGTGAAGTGCCTACGTGCAACTAACTGCGTGCGTACATGCAACAGATGAAAATACTTAGTTACGACGACCAAAATTCATAATTAAATATTTGCCAACCAAACCAAATGGTTAATCCAACCAGTTATTTTTTTGGGAGGGTACAAATGGTTGGATAAACTGTTTAAGTTTGTTGTTGCAACAAAGTCTACGTGCAATATGCAATGATGCAACTGTCATCCAAGGAATCAGAAATGGAACAGATACTCCCATAAGAAGGTCTCTCTCTCTCTCTCTCATTTGTGCTTCCAACGAGTCATGCTCTCATAAATACGCTTGCATGCCCTGATGACGTCAGAGTCAGAGGCGTGACGTCACAAACGTATTTGTAAATGACGTCACTGGTATAGAAAAGAAGCAGGAAACCCCTGAGAAAATTCCAAACATATTTGTGCCCCGTACACTATATATATATATATATATATATATAATATATATATATATATATATAATAAACTATCCAGTTATAAAATAAAATACTCATTATCCCTCCTAATCTGAAAAGCAATTAAAAAACACTAACAAAACGATATCAAAAAGCGAAACTTATCGTGACTGAATTATCTCTAAAGGTATTTGGTAATTAAAAATCTGAATCGCTTTCTTATGCATGAGAACTGATGAATGTAGTCACACACGAATGTTGAAAAAAGAAAAAAATATACATATATATATATATATATATATATATACCCACGTACCCAAGAGTTGTGATTTCAAAAGGTAAATTATTTCAGATAGAAATTATGATCAGAGTTTTATAAACATGATTGAGGACATGAAATAATGATCATCTTGTGGTACAACTTCACTGGATCTCAGTGATTAGGAGAAATTACTCTCAGCTCGAGTTGGGGACAGTGTAGTTTAACAGCATTGTAAAAGTCTAAACACTGTGATTGGGCATAATTGAAAGAGGTTGAAGAAGGCTCAGAAGGGGCATGCATGGGCATGTTCGACCTATGTTCGCTTTGTTTTAGGTGAGGGGGGGGGGGAAGGAGGGTATATAGTCTACAAGAGAAAAACAAGGGGATATATATATATCTATATATATATATATATATATATATATAATATAATATATATATATATATATATATATATAATATATAATATTCTTTTACATGTTTGTATTGATGATACTCAGAAACTAAATAGAAAAGTAAATATTTGTGTTCTTCAGGTAAACCTTCGCCTCGATACACTATGCGTAAACTTATAGCTAACCAAAGCTTAGCTCGAGGCCATGCCAATCTGGCGCATTGCACTGTTATTTCAGGAATGAACTCCGACTGCAGAATTGCGTACGGAAAGAATGCTTGGATGAGACAGCGCCAGCAACACGCGTATAAATGAACGAGCAATAAGACGAAGTTCCGCTTCATGAAATAGAATCAGATGGAAAACATCGATGGAAAACGTCAAAAAAGGAAGATGCGGAACTAGGCGATACAAATGCATTTCTGACATGCCATCAAAAAATATATGAGACGTTTGTGTGTGTGTTAGTAGGAGGGGGGTGGGGATGCGCCACACAATGCAAAGGTCGGTAGAATATTCGCCAAAAAAAAAAAAAGAGGATCCAGGAAAAAAATGACAGAGCGACCGATAATGGAAACGAAAACTTGGGTATTCCAGAGAGGTGAAAAGTGGGTATGATTGCGTGGCTAACAGGATAAAAAAAACAGACACAGAGATGGAGAATATATACAAGGTGTTCCGTATGTCAGGAGACAGCTTTTACTTTTTTTTTTTTTTTTTACGATTTTGGGGAGGGGTCCTGTGGAGTGACTTCCCAGATCTCCGGACCTCACACCCCTTGAGTTTTTCCTGTGGGGACATTTGAAATCTGTTGCCTTCGTAGACAGACTAAGAACAATTGAGGATTTGTTATAATGTTATAATGTTTCAGACCAACAAAGACCCTAGGATCCACTCATGGCTGGTCCACCTAACTGTGCTCGTAATTGTGTATTGTGCATGTCCTCCGTGGTGGCGGAGGGGACCTACAATTTTACGTGGGTTCCGAACCACAAAGCCTTAATTTTACTACCTTAAATTATACCCAATCTATCAACATATGCGTCTAATCGATTTTTAAACATGCTTATAGACGTGCTACTAATTACTTCTACCGGCAAACTATTCCAGCTATTTACTATTCTATGCGTAAAAAAGTTTTTGGCAACTGCTGTCTCGAACCTTCTACTTGTCAACTTACACCCGTTATTTCTAGTCCTATTATATTGAGATATTTCGAAAAAGCTATCTCTATCTACGTTATCGAACCCATTCATAATTTTGAAAACCTGGATTAGATCACCCCTTAGACTTCTAGTCTCGAGTGCAGTCAATTTTAACTCCTTAAGCCTATCCTCGTACGACTTTGACCTAAGCGACGGAATCATCTTAGTTGCTCGTCTTTGAACTCTTTCGAGTTTGTCTATATCTTTTCGCATATGCGGATTCCAAAATTGGATCGCGTACTCCAAATCGGGTCTACCTAATGATTTATAAAGAGGAACTATAATATCGCGCGATTTGTACTCAAAATTCCGAGCTATAAAACCTAACACTTTGTTCGCTTTATTGACCGCTGCTGTACTTTGTTTCGCTACTTTTAAATCACCAGTGACTATAACTCCTAAATCTTTTTCCTGCTCTACGCTTGTTAACTCCTTCCCTGACATACTATACGCAAAATTACCGTTACGCGAACCTATATGTAAAATTTTGCACTTATCGACGTTAAATCTCATTTGCCATGTGACTGACCAATCAACGATTTTATTCAGATCTTCCTGGATTTTACCTCTATCTTCGTCATTAATCGCCCTACCGCCCAGCTTCGTGTCATCCGCAAGCTTTGAAACTGTACTGACTAGGCCGACATCTAAATCGTTAATATATATACAGGGCGTCCCAAAAAAATGTATACACACTTTAACAGCTGATAGCTCAATTGATGTTTCTTTCTTTCCAAGTTAAACCCATTAGAATTAATAATGGCAGTCAGACTAAGCTTTGAACAAAGGAAATTCATTCTAAAATGCTACTGGAAGTGTGAAAACGCAGTTGAAGTGCAAAGACAGTTTAGGAGGGAGTTTCAAACAGATCCACCAATGCGACTTACCATCACTCGAATTAGAGATAAGTTTTGAAGCCGATGGAACTGTTCAGAATGTCCACAAGAAGCGTTCCGGAAGACCACGGACATCGACAAGCCCCACAAAGCAAGAAAG